>JAVFBY010147779.1:0-18713 GCA_034781015.1 Tonicella lineata
GAGCTAGGTTCAAAATTATTGATAACATTCATGTCGACTTAGAATTTTAAAATTCTTTTTGAGAAATGTTTATTATTTCTGAAGGCATGTGAACGAGGTGAGAATTGAAGTCCTGTGAACCCTACAGAGTACATCAGCATGGATTCAGCCTGACCGGCTCACACCTTGAAAATGTGGCTGAATTGCCTGCATACATGTATTTCTTCTAGATCACTCTGGCTATGTTTGCCGTGACGAGTTTGATTACACGGCACACTTTACAAGTCTCTGTGATCACCTGATAGGGAACAGTGCGTCTAAATTTACCACCATTACGCGGCACTGCCTTCCGATAAGAGGAAATTGTTCCTCTATTGTTGTGACATGGTGTGTGAAAGAATGGTGGTAGGTGTTGGTTGCTGGAGATGATTTTCTTACCATGTTTGTTTGTAATACCACTTAATGCTTCAGCGTAGATCGATGGAGAGAGAAGTTAATGCCACCGGGCTAGATCGAGTATCATTTGATTGAGTATGAAAAAATCTTGCCTTGTTTGGCTTGTATTTTTGATTGAATCTATAATAATACAATTACCCTGGTTGGTGATTATTACAGCCATCCATCAGAAACAAGACCCTACCCAACGATCCCTTCATTTCCATAGTGCAAGCTAACAGCCTAGCCAGAGCACCAGATAATATCTTTTGATTTGACTTGTTTTCTCGAGCTTTCTCATGTTCAATACTGAATCTATGCTGTATGAGTGGTAACACTGAAGAACTGCTGGCACCAGGATAATACTACTAATATACACAGCTGCTTAAAGCATTACTTCTAAAACCTGCTACTAGAAAGATATTTTCCAAACCTAGGATGTTCATACTAAAGTGTAAAGCAATCATGACATAGCAAACACTCAATTTATCATCCTGACTGCTGCTGTTTAGTTCAGTTCTCCATGACCTGCATGTTGTACACGTTGCTCTCTCCGTCCTAAACGGTCAAACAAAACCTGCACAAATTTTCTTAGTTGTGTTTGGATTTTTATTGAGACATATTATTATAAGAGAGTTTAAAACTGCGATAAAATCTGAGTTAGATGGGCTATTTTTTATCCTGTAATTGTGTCGCCCTTGTCTTTTGCCTGTGATGTGAGGGTGTTTTCTTTAGTATCATTATAGATCATTACAATACAAGCTAATTTGATAATGGTTCTGAATAAAACAAACAAACAGAACAAATAATAAAGTCTTTACTAATTCGGTAATTGACAGAAGGATCGTTAAAATTAACGAAAGAGACTGCCAGAAAAAGGATGAGAATTTCCACAAGAAAGTTATATGGAGGACGACATTGGCTCTATTTTGGTTAACTGTAGAGTTTTCTGCTGTTATTTTTATAACCGTAAGAGACAAAAGTTCAATTCTGTCAATTAGCACAATTCAGGTCATTAAACACAACATACCAAGGAAACAAAAAAATAAACTTATTTATAGCTGAGCGTCAATTAAGGAAAAGCTAAACTGCAGATTACTGTTGAATAGTTGGTCTTTGAATTTGAGAGAAGTTTAACTGACATATTCTACCATGATTGCCACCTAGCTGGGAGGTTTAACCAGTCAATTCTATGTTTATATTTAGCCTGTGAAAGCACACTATTGAATTTTCTGGAAGAAGCAAAGGAGGCATGTTGAATGTGTTGGCATTTAAGTGACCATAGCCAGTGAACCGAAACATTCCTCTAAAGATAAGCAAGGTTTATTTAAAATCTGACTGGCGCTGATGTGAAACGAGAGTTTAGGGTGAGAAAAGATGCTAGTGCTGAGCCTGCAGTTTTAGACATTTGAAGAATTATAATTCACGGCTTAAGTGTGGGCTCAGGGACTGAAGGAATCACAAAGATTTCAGTAAAAATCTCTGCCTTCACTAAGTTCAGGCAATCTATCTAAATGCAAAATTTTTGGAGATGTATTTTCTCTTTTCAATAAATTTGATGTGATGTAAACAGCCATTGAGATAGTATATGTTATAGATCGGTCTCATGATACATATAATTGGTACTATATAAGAGATTGTTGGTCTGTTTTAGCTTCAGCCACAAATTGCATTGAGGAATCTGCCCTGGCCCCTGTAGTAGCTATAGTTGGTATATGTAGGTAGTGGGTTGAATGGTAAATGGTCAGTGGCACTATGTGAGCTCACATTGACTAGTTAGGATACAGAACTCCACCACACCTGTTACCCCTGTCATTTCACTAGTTTCCCCATCAGACTTATCTTACAAACCAGGCCAGTGTAACAGCTTCTTGGTTAATTCTAATTCTGCTAACCTGCTCACCCTGTCTATGCTCATTAACTATAACATCTCAATAACTCGTATGTAAAAGTTAGAGTATTATTTTATTTTTTAAACACCTCCTAAAAAACTTTGTTTCTAAAACTTTTCCCTGTGCCAGTGTGATTTAGTTACTTCTAACCTTACCATAAGCCGGTGTTTGGTGAAACACAGCAAAATGTGGCATGAAACTCTAAAGCGTTGAATGTCTTTATTAAAACCAGTACTATTCTGAACAATGCATGGTGTTAATATTAACCAAACACCTATAGATCAGTTATATAGGCCTATTTTCTTGCATTTTCAACATAAGCCATATCTCGCACCATTCCCATCATAATTAATTATAATGTGTTTCATCTAGTTGTATACACCCAGATGTAATAATATTTACTGTTCTATCAGTGAGGAGTTAAGCCAGACTAGGAGAACCAGGTTTTTGTTTTCTTACAAGGTGTGAAGAGTATGGGCTTTCTGATCTTCTTACCGCTGCACTGCCTGTGTTTACTTACTGAGAGAAGACACCTAGTTAATTCCATTATCTATGGCCACCAACTACTAAGTTTAGCAAGTCTGCTGGAAGTAAAACTGTCATACCTATTGGACTGTAAAAATAAATAAACTTTCCTGAATGATAAATGAGATTGTAACTTGCTGTTAGTTACAGTTTCTGGTCGCTGGACAAACAAATATTCCTTTCACACTGAACTCTGATTGTTGTTTGTCAGATGTGATAGAATTCCTTGCACTTTAACTCTTTATTTTCTCTGTGGCGCCAAGTCACAGCTATAAAAACACTCATTCCCTTCGAGTAGAGCGGGTTCGTTTACATAGGATTCCCCTTTAGAGCTTTGTTTTCAAAAGATTTTTTTCACAATTCTGTGCGACGCTGTTTGATAGGCCATTATGTTTGTTTGTCTTTCTGCAAACAGCTTTTTCAAGGTGAAAAACAGGGTGCCAACCTTGCGTCATTGTTGTTCCAAGATTTGCCAACATTTCCTTCTCGTAATGGCTCTTTTGATGAAGCATGTGTGTTATTTTGGGGAAGCATTTGTTGCCATCCTCAGATGGAGCAATTTCAGGATTCTCTCAACTGGCTTTTGTAATAAGTTAGTGTGGAAAAAAATGGAAGACAATGATGTGTTCCATTAGTGGGTCTTCTTGTCGGGTTTCCCTTGGATTATAGGAGTTTGTATAGAGACCAGTGCCTTACCTGATAAGTTATTTGTAAATGAGTAAGACAGGAGAGTTTAAAGAAGCCTTTAAACTCTGACATTGATCACTCCCCTCCTAACTTCTCTACATGGCTATCCAGCTTCAATGACCTTAAATGACCCTTGTTTTAATCTCTTCAAGCTTCCTCGTTACCTTCATTCCATGCAGGGTAGGGCATCACATGCCGTTTCCATGAATCCCAAATACAGGACAATCCCCTGATCTTATCTTCCTCAAATTTTCACCTTCACAAGCAATTGCCTATTTTTACAAAGATAATATTCCTCCCATCGTTATAAGATTTATGGATTAGACATAGATGTGCAAACAAGGAAGAGAAGCTTCATATCAAATTCTTTAGTATTATCCAGAAATGTTAAATCTGGATTGTCAAGCTCATGCCTCAAGGTCGCTTGACATTTTATTAAAAGATTACATTGAAATATTTTCAACAGTTTAAACATAGATTACTCAACTATTTCAAACCTTCTCTAGCCTAAAATTGTTTATAAATTCCTTTCAATTCTAGTGGTATTTATTCATTATAATCTTTATCTTCATTATGATGACGAACCCTCTACTGTTTTTTGTGTTATTTTAAGTTGGTCAATGTTTGGCCAAAGTATACTTTAACACAATTGTGTGTATGACATTGGCACATGATATGTTTGAGAGCAACTTTATTGGCATGAATTTCTAGTAAGCTAAGATCCAGTCTTTACTGAACAATCCCACAGTTTGCAGGTGTCTAGGTGAAAATAAACACAACTATTAAAAATGTTGATATTGGTTGATGTTAAAACGTGGATTAAAGCCCTTAGCCTCCACCTTGGCTTAACACTAAGTAAACATTTCTAACAAGGTATAAATATTTAATTCAATCCTTCTGCATTTACTGGACACACTTGGGTTAAATAGTTAAATAGAAATCTCTACATTTGAGTCGATTTGACAACTCAGTTTTCTTTCTGTTCATTTTGTTTTATTGCTCATGCTTAATTTGTGCACAATTCTTGATGTTGGCCATATCAAAAACCAGTCCTCCTGTTACATTTCACAGGTGGTGTATGGATGCTTGCTGGCACTAAGAGGCATTATAAAGCTTTGTTGTGATGTCCTGTCCTTGTCTTATTTGGTCTTTAATGTTGCTGGTGATGTCAAGGATAGTTTCTTCAATCCATTTGACTGCCATGTATTCATTGTAAAAATCCACAAATGTCTTTTCATTTCTCCAATGTAGCTCACATTTTAATGGTGGGCAATATCTTAAAAGATCTGTAAAAAGAAGAAAAAACTGAATTTGTATGCAGAGAAAATTCTAACTATGTAATAAAGTTGTGGTGACATTATCCTGTTATAATTTACCAGTATGTTACTGGCGAAGTCGTTAGTGCCCTAAGAGAATCCTGCACGCTTAACGTCATTAATAACACTGCCTTTGAGAGTGTCTGAGTTCATCATTATCTCTATGAAGCACATCAGCACCATAGCTAAAATGCATTGTAAAAAATGTAATGACTTTGTAGAGAAAACGAAAAGGAGACATAATTGAGGGGCAAAATTGTAAACAAAATTTGATTGTTTCTTATTTGATAATATTAACTGATATTTTCCTGGAGTTTTACCCACATTTGAGAATAAATCTGCAGTTTCACAGTGTCATAAGAGTGAAATAATCAAGTAATCAAACAAGTCGTTATTTTGTTTTCATAATTTTAAATTAAGTTTACCTGAAGGCAAGTAATATTGCTTGATTTATTACAGATAAAAATCTGACAGATATAAGAATGAGTAATTCTGTTGCATAATTGTAGAGCTGTTTACTCCTTTTCTTACCCCATGAACAATTTGTCTCATTGTTTGTGATGTTTTTCTTTTGTCAAGAATGTTTATTGACTTTTCGGTCACAGGTCAATGTTCAATGATGATCCAAACAAAGTAATCTCAAAACAGTTCTTGTCCTGTGATTACCAGTGTGTTTATGAATAGAGTTTCCATTAACAAAGGGCACTCATGATGAATGCTGTGCCGTGGGTTGATTTTGAAGAACTTGATTTGACAAGTTGTCATTTCATTGTCCTGTCACCTTGCAGATTGACTATTGTTTTCCTCAACATGCAAACCTATCCATTGTTTGACAGCCAGCACTTGTCAGTTATAGGGGGGGTGGGAGGATTCAATTTGGAGGATTCAAAGTGTCCTCCCCCACCCACTTCTCAGGAACATGTTCACTTTCCCATTCTTATGACTGCTTATAAACTTGAGAGATTAATACAGAAATTGATTTGTTGTTTCACAATAAAACCTTCACTGCTGGCACTCATGTTAGGTGGACAATACACATTGTTTCCAGACAAAAGGCAATTATACAACTATGGTGTATTGGAGAATAATTTTTCTGTTATTAACAGCAAATCTGCTTCGGATTTCAAATCAAATCTTCATTTCTACACATACCAAATCTCTGACTATTGTCTGTGTGCAATTATGCCAACAATTCTGTTTTCTGGCCATCTTGTGAGCTCATGTTCTTTTACGGCTATTCCGGTATATGAAGTAGCAGAGGAAAGGTTATGTCTTTAGACATGCCTTTCTATAATGCTGCCAGTCATTAGTGCCAAATACCTATCCTTCTCTAGAGTAAATACCAACACCACCCTGGCTTTGAAACTGACCTTTGGATGAAATGTTTTAAGGTAAACTCTGTTGACCTGTTCTCTTTTTCTGGCCATACCTATGTGTATGTTGGCTTAATCCTCCCCTGATGAATAGCCATGGAGTTCCTACTCTAGAAGTTTGGTTGATTCATGATAACATCTGGTCAGAACAGACTGCAACCAATTTAAATCCTCTGAAAAATATGTATAACTTACATGTAGTACAGGTTATTAAGTGGGCTGTTAAGTCTGTTTTGCACTGATGAAATAAACTAGGCACCATATACAAGGGTGGTCTTGAGTTTATTCCTCAACAAGTTACTAAATAGCCATAAACTTACACTTTCAATTCTATGGGTCAAGTGTGGTTTCCTTCGCCCATTGGGCTGGGGTGCCGTTATATAGGTGAAATACCCCTGAGCATAGATAGTATTGCACCCAGCAGAACCAATCAATCAATCTATTCTAGGCGTATGCTTGACTCACTGATACATCTGTTCAGAACCAATTGAATCCCAGTCCTATGTAAATATATTTTATAAATGTGGACAAAGAAAATTTTACATGCCTCCACCGGGACCTTTGGCTTACAGGGCCAAAAACCGACTGAGCTTGGTACAATGTACATGGTTTATTTTGGTGGAGATGAAATAGTGAGTCAACTTACACTAAACAAGGCACTGTGCAAGGGTAGCTGAGTTTTATTCTCGGCAAGCCACTGTATATGGGTAAATACAGTCAGGGAATTATCCTGCAGATTATAAACAGGAAACTCAGTGGGTCCTGAAAAGGTCTGGGACTTGTTGATTATAAAGTTGATAGAGATCACCTTAATTCTGTCTCCTATCTAAATGTCTACAAATAAAACTCTATCTTTGCTGACTGATTTGGTTTATGTATTTGGAAATGGTTTTATCTGTTATCAGAAAGTTTCTCCCCTGACAACTGACAGTCCATATGTTCCTCCCAGCTTAACACATAAATCTCCAGTAAAGGAAGCACTGAAAGTTAACAAATCAGGTTACAAAGCCAACCTGTAACACACATACTGCTGATAGTGAAGAGAAATGTTTGCTAGTAAGAACATGAACATACTTCAGGATCTGTGGTTAAAAATCATCCTAGTAGAATATCTTGCTCTTTTGCTGTTTTCTTACATGTACAATGCATAACTCTTTTCTTTATGTTGACGCAACTATTTAAAATGTGACAAAGTAGTCTGATTTTTTTCTCCTTTGGCCCTATAGGATTGTTGTGAATCCTCATAATATACATATTTAAAAAGTTGGATTTTTTTTTTTGCCTGAGTTTGGTTTTAAAATAAATAGATTATTCTGATTGTCTTGAATATGTTATTGGATAAAAGTCTTTACCCCTGTATTACGTCGCTTTTCATTGGCAACATGAAGACTGATCCAGAAAAGATGGTTCTCTGCATGACTGGTCATTGTTACAGTCTTGCGTACCGAAGCAGGCTAGGGTTTCCTCGGCCCTTCTGCTGATGTAGACAATGCAAATGGCCGTTGGTAATCTGTCTGGATGGCTAGTCCAGGTAAATAATTCATGTGCCACCAGTGGCTGCTTCGAGCCGCGCTTACTGGCTCCACGGTGGCCATCACAGATCACATTTCCGCACCCAATTGACTGTTAAATTCTGTATAGATGTCTTACTGTTGTGGAATCCCAATGACTTTCCTCTGACTGTGGTAACTATATCCTCACTAAAATGAGAATCTCTGAAATTGCTTTCTCAACCACTCTACTTATTTGTATCAGCTATCCGTCAAATGCTACAAATGAGAAATGGATGAAGCGGACTGGTATACACGGACATAAAACTCGTCATCGATATCTTTTAATGACAATCACTCTGGATCACTGTTCTTAGTCTACTGTCTGCTTTACAGGATTAAACTGGAGTTTGGACTAGGAGACAAATTACTGAAGCCAATTATACACACAGAATCTCTCATGTTTCCCTGTGCCATTAGAAACTTATACTAAGGAGTAATTGGTAGTATTATATGCAGTTAGTACATGTAATGGTTTGAGCTTATACATTCACTTGATTAAGGGTACTAATACTAGAAAAGATTTTGATACAGTAACAAAGAAATAGGATAACTACATACATTCAGGTATTTTAATAATTTGAATAAAAGAATCTCAGGATGTATTTGTAAATGACAAAAAATTATATTACAACATTTACATATAATCATTATATAGAATGGAAAAAGGATGAAAAAAGCAAAACAACCAAGTAAATACTTTTTTTGATTTGAATTGAAATCTTTATTTTCAGAGGAATTTTCAATCAAGAAATCAGATAAATAAGAAATGCCTTGCTAAGTTATTCAGCTGGTGAAAAAGTTTCATATTCTACTTTCTCTTTTTAATCTGTCCAAGAAGGGTATCTATGTTATGGATTAATGATATAAGTAGAGTGTTTAGTGATACAATAAACAAGAAGAGACCTTGATGGTAGGGAACATCTTTGAAAGATTGCGGTACTCAAAATTCATAAAGAACGATTACTTTTCTTCAGTGCACGTAGTATGGATACTGTGTCTGATTGACAGTGGGCTGCATTGGGGCTAACACAATTCTGGTAATGTTGATTGAGTAGGGGAGAGTGAAAGAAAGGCCTGCTTCACTGAATCATAGAGTTCTGACAGCTTTCAGAACCTGTCCAAACAATTCTATGACATTTCACCATCAAATTGCTCTCCAGATGCAACTTTTGATACTAAAAAAAATCAGAAAAAGTTTTTATGCTCTTTTGCCACAAAGGAACTATGCAGCACATTTCACTAGTAGAAACGTGATAGTCAGAAAAGGGGCTGTGGTATAATTCAATTTTGCCAGTTGATCTAAAGTAAGCAGAAGTCTGCGTCATTCAAACCTTGGCATTTTTTGGGCGCCAGATTAGCCCTAATGGTACCCATTCCTATAAACCTTTCATGTTTTGCCAGACCTTAGAGAGTAAAGTAGACATTTGAATAAACAGTTTTATGGATTAATGATGACAATCCTGACATTAGTAAGGGATAGTTTTGGTAAATACATTTTTAGTTCTTGATTAATCTTGACATTGTCTCTACAGTTAGCTGGTCCCTAATCTGTAACCCTGAAGGAACAGTCATTTTTTAACACAGCATTTACATAATGTTTCACATTTCTGTGGTTGTGTTGCTTTACTGTTGAATACACCTGGGTCATATTAGTGAAAAAACCTTGAGCATGGTATTTAATAAAACGTCAAGCTTTCCATCAATCGATCAACTTTATCTGTATAAAGATTTAACTTAAAGAGAGGTGGAAGGGGGTAGTTACATGTATACAGATATGCAGCTGTTATTACTATTAAGAACAAAAGTCAATTTTTCATTTAGCACAAACTTTCTATAATTAGATTATTTCATGCTTCATGATCAGCTTGTAGCAGTTTTACGTTATAGCCACATAGTTATTAGGTGTTGCAGGTTGTAAACAATGTGGCAGGAAACGCATGTTCCTTGGTTTGCTCTAAGTAAATGCTGGGCGCTTTACTCTGGTGAAATAGGTGGTGTGTGATCATTCTAGCTTCACGTAATAAAGTACGCTTGTGAGATTTTAAACTTTACTACTGTAGCAATAAGTAAAGAGGTTTGACTGAGGTGGCACTTGGAGACACACACGTTGTGGAGTGCGCGTACATACAGCCTCTGGAAATAAAGGATTATTTGGCACGAAGCCTAACAGTTTGTCTGCTGTTAAACTAACTCTGTGTACAAATTCCCCCAGAGGCTTTGACAGGAAACTACGACTGGATAAAAAAAGAGGAAATAAAAACAAAAAGGCTAGCTAGAGGGAGTCGAGTGATGAGAGTTAGTGGTATTTTTACGAGGTCTTTTCAGGCTTTCTCTTTACTCTCAAACTGGGGATATGAAACTGTGTGAAACTGAGATTGCTGTTTGTTTATTACAGAAAGAAATGGTCTTAGCTTACAAGTCTCTTCTTTACAATGGACTAGCTTCTGGAATTCATTAACATCCATAACTTACTTGGCAGTTGGTTGTCATAGTTTTCCCCCCAGGTTTCTCAGAGTAGGACTGTTCTTTTCTGGAAGCAGTGTCTCTTTTGTCAGTCAGCCATTAACCTTTTTTTTAACTAGTTTTAAATAGTTAGCCTATAAATATAAAATACATATTGACGGTTTTATTTTTAGAATATACTTTCCAAAACTGTCATTTTAATATTTTCACTGAAATTGCCACATTTCAAACTGACCCCTTTTACATGGCTAACTTTCAATAATAGATGCGGACATTGCCCTTAGACAAACATATGACATAGGTTATTTTCAATGGCGTTTAGCTACCTCTTTGACTGGTTTGACGTTCCCACAATTACTTCCAATTGGTCCATTTGTACTTGCCATTTTGAAACCTCAAAGGTTCTTCACTCAGTCATTATCAACAATTTAAAAAAAGATACTCAGCCATGCTGACATTGTTTGCTATAATGTCATCCAATCATCAGTGGACTTTGGTGTCTTATATACTTTTTTGTACGTAAATTATTTAGAAAAATGAATACTTTCTATATAGATTACAATTTATTTGCCTATGGTCATGTTAAAATGTAAATGTGGAAATGTTAAGACAATGGAATTTTGAATAAAAGGTCTCGGGACAATATTAGACTATATAAATAAAACATCTTTCTGGACAGAAAGTGAACAAAGGCTCATTTTGTAGGCTTTGATCAGCCTTTAAAAGAATAAATGGTAGTCTTATCTTCTGTCTGGCGCGAGTTAACTGATGCTCCGGCACTTGAAGAGCTGAGGGATATCAAGAAGCTGATTTGTTGTTTTTCATCCTGTCCTTTTCCTGTTCTGACTTTGATGTTGCTGGTGATGTCAAAGGTGGTTTCCTCCACCCATTTGACTGTCCAGCTGTCACATAGGTGAAATACCTCTGAGCGCAGCATTAAACATATCAATCAATCGATCTATCAATCACACTGACTTGATTTGGTTGTGTGATTGGTATTTGACTTTTATAATTTCCAAGGGCAGGAGAAACTTTATGTAACGTTATTGTTGTTGTTGCACAAATAGGTATTTGGTGTGAAGGTCGTGAGGTGCAGAATGGCTGTATGAATTGACATGGGACTGAAGTTGTTATCTGGCTGGCTAATTTCCAGTCTGTCTCGACAGTTTAGTGTTTGAGTGGACTTGAGCCCATGTCCCAGCTGTATCTCACTGATAAACAGGAACTGAAGACATAACACCCTGATTGTGTTGTGAAAGTGTGTTGTGGCTGACCAGGATTAACCCTCTTCCTACCACATTGTACACATTCACATTTCATACTTCCTGCCATGTAAATATTGGGCAGCTCAAGGGTTAAAGTTACAAGGAATCCTCAATCTTTGACCACAGGCGGCATTAAAACACACACAGTTTCTGTAAAGTTTGTCTCAGCTAAGAAACTTGAGGCTGAAGTGTCATAGTTAACACCCAGTTTGAAAACTGTTGCACTTTCGTTAAACTTTCTGCACTTCCTGTTCAAAAGCTTGAATTATGTGAGATTTGTACTAGACTTAAGAAACACTTAAAGATTTTGAATCAATGTACGGTACTTAATAATTTCCTGAAATCATAAACAACAATCTCTTTGAAGATTGTCTGTCTTGTGAACTGTATGTTTTGGATTTAATCCCCTGCCGAGCCAATTAATGATTAAATTTGGTTAAAAAACATGTTACAAATATAAATACTATTTCAGAATTTGAAAATATTTCTTACACAAACAGATTTAATATCTATTAGACAAGTCAAATAAATAAAATGTGTGGATTTTTTCAAATACACAGTTTGTACATGTATATTATTCTGCTTGACAGATTGTGAAATAGTATATTTGAAGAGTGGCTAGTTGTGTCCACCTTGATGGATGACTTGGAGAAATCTGTGGTTAAATCATTGATAAAGTTGCTGGTGAACTGTCTGTGTATTGATATGTTGTGCCAATTGTGTCTAGACTTGCCTGTTGTGAACATAGTGCTAGGCTTTTAAAAATTACCTTATAATTATCTCAAGAAAATGGAAATAAAAACTTTTTAAAGCAGATTTATTTGACAGCCTGAAAGATATGTTTGGCGTGGCCAGTATATGTTGAATTTGCTGGAATTTCAGATACATCTGTATGGAAATAAAATATATTTTTAGGATATTTATCCTAGACAATTGATCAAAGATCTAGGAGTAAAGGTATACATGAACATATATGTGATTAATCACAATGAATAAAGCCCAGGGCAGAGTGAAGAAAGGAGGAATGACTACCGTTGATAACATACCATCAGACAAAGATATTTTAGTTGCCAAAGTTTACATGGTTTGTTTTCAGTGGTGGTTAAACCTAACTCCGGGCTATCTCACTAATGAGGTTGCTTATGCTGCATCTATGTTATGAAAATAGTTCTTTTTTGTGTCTTTCATGTTAACATTGACGTGAATGGTGACACCCCATAATATAGGTGAAATACCCCTTAGTAGGGTGTTAAACCCCAATCAATCAATCATCAGTCTTGTCAAATTTCCAAAACTTGAACATGGTGTTAAATGGACTGCAGGTTAAAGTTGCATAAATGTGTTGCAGCAATATTTCAACCCCTCCTGACCGCACTAATTGACAGCAGCCATTCATCAATTCATAATTATAAATTTGTGTGAGCCTGCTAACAACAGATAGCTGTACGTTCAGGAATGTTTTACTCGCACAAGAGTGATCATTTCATGACATGCAAAAAAAAAGAGTTAACTTGATTTAAAGCCTTGTTTCTATTTTGAAGATGAATCACAAACTTGGTACAAAACATTTATGGAGTCTTTATCGGAGGCCCTCGGAAAGACGATAACTGATTCCATAACCTATGAAAACAAATCAAAGGAGGATAATCTGTCAGAAAACAATTCCCAGCAAACGTTATTGAGAGATTCTAATGATGGCTTAATAGAGATGAATTTTGCAGCTATTTTTGATCCAAATATCATCGGCAAAGAAAAGTTGACAACTAAAGAAGAGGAATTTGAAAAGTGAGTCTGGAGTTCAGTTATGGCGTTGAACAGTGAATCAGAAGGGAGATAAATCAGTTATTCATAACAGGGTTCTTGTGACCCAATTTTTTTTTACCGGTAAACGAAAATTTTCCCCCGAAATTTAGGTGTCAAAATTTCCCCAACCAGACAGAAATTCCCTTAAAATAGATAATTGTCCAGTCAAATCCACATTTCTGGGGTCGATTCCTCAAAGCAGTTTTTTACTTAAGTTAAAAATCTTTAAATTTACCTAAATTACATACTTTTAAATTTTGACATTTAATATTTGGGATTTATTTTCGTGATGTCACTAGGTATATAATTACATTATGTTTGAATGACATTTTGCGCACAAATGTCAACAACTTTTAATTTAGTATTTTGACTTAAGTCAGAAACTGCTTTGAGGAATCGGCCCCATGGCGATTTAACACTGCTGATAATGTACAGGCTGTTATACAAAGCTAAAGATGGTGCCGCTACTGCCGTCACATCTCCAGTCTGTCTATCCTTCGCGGTGTTCAAACGCAGCCTTTGAAATTATTGCTGGCATTAACAGTTGAACAGGTTTTGTTTGGGACTACACTTCAGTGCCCAGTGTTCGATGTACAATATGTGACCGAAAGCGTCTTCGGTATTCATTTTTGATATCATAACCAGGATAAAACAGCTGACGCTGTTGCAAACCCAACACAACACTTAAGTAACAATTTACTACCGGAGCTTATCGTTATGACATCACTTCTTCACCACAACCAGCCATCTATAGGGCGATGATCTCGCCAAGTGTTAACTTTGAGGGAAAAACCCACGTTCAGCTGGCCGAGCAAAGCCTACATCACGTTTAATTGTATGTATTAAAAACAGACAGAGTTGTACCAAAGAGCATACAAACTATATCCTCCTGAGTCCCGAAGCAGTACTAGCTTTCATAAGACAACTATGTGTGTGTGTGCGATATATAATTGTGGTATAAGGAATATAAAAGTTTCACCAGAGGGAATAAAAACTATATAGACAGTATATTGAACCATTTTAATAGTAAATTACTTTTTTCCGGACGTGTTTGTTTGATGGCTGAGTAATTTTGCACAGGTCTTTTAAAGTCTTATTATTCACCTGCGCGACAGTTGACCGGGTAGCTCATTAGTAGAACGGCGGAATAGAAAGCGTAGAACGTCTGGTTCGACTCCCGGTGTAGTCATTTGTTTCAATTTTTTTTTCAAGGATTGTATTTAATTAATGTTCGAAATTATATTTCATGGAATTAAAGCGTCTATTTTAAGTATAGTTCTACCGATCATATATGTGGTTATATATTTTATTATTGATTTAAAGGCCTACTAACCGCTAAATGGGCTAAAACTATTTATAAAAGGAAAAACAGCGAGTTTCTGTATTCAAGTACGTGTCTCGAACCTCATGTACCTCACGACGTACCTCACGGCGTACCTCACGCGCCCGTCATGACAGCCACAACGCCCGCAGGGACGCCATCAAAGCCCGTTATGACGCCCGCAACGCCCGTAATGACGACCACAACGCCCGTTTTGACGCCTGCTGGCCCGCAATGACGCTCGTAACGCCCGTTATGACGCCCACAACGCCCGAAATGGCGCCCGCAACGCTCGTGATGACGCCAGCAACGCCCGGACCATCCCTCACGCTGTCCAACCCTCAACATCCGTAACGACGTCAGGAAAGTTCGTAATGTTGCCCGCAACGCCTGCCTGACGCCCGCAGCGCCTTCCCCCACAAATAGGAAAATAAGCGAGTTTCTGTATTCAAGTGCGTGTCTCGCACCTCATGTACCTCACGTCGTACCATACGGCGTACCTCACGCGCCCCTTATGACAACCGCAACGCCCGCAAAGCCCGTTATGACGCCCGCAACGCCCACAATGACGCCAACAACGCCCATTATGACGCATGCAACGCCCACAATGACCCCCGTAACGCCCGTCATGACGACAGCAACGCCCGTGATGACGCCAGCAACGCATGGGCCATCCCTCACGCTGTCCAACCCGCAACATCCGTCACGACGTCAGCAAAGTCCGTAAGGACGCCCGCAACGCCCGTCCCGACGCCCGCAGCGCCTTCCGCCACAAATAGGAAGGTTGCCAACCAACATATTTATTACTCCTACGGACGCAACGCCCGCCGCCCGATATGACGCCTGTCGCCCGTAATGGCACCCGCCGCCCGTTATGACGCCCGTAACAACCACAGTAACGCCCGTACCGCCGTTATGACACCAGCATTGACGCCCGCTGCGCCCGTTGTGACGCCGACAACGCCATTTATGACGCCCACAACGCCCGTTATGATGTCCGCAACGCCCGTAATGACGCACGTCATAATGCCCCGGGCCATCCCTCATGCTATGCCGCCTGCAACGCTCGTTATGACGTCAGCAAAGTCACGTGTGCGGCGGCGTTGGAAGGCGCTGAGGGCGTCAGAATGACGGGCATTGCTGACGTCATATCGAGCGTTACAGGCGGCATAACGTGAGGGCTGGCCTGACCGTTATGATAGGCGTTACGGGCGTCATTGCAGCCGTCATAACGGGCGTTGCGGGCGTCATAACGGGAGTAGCGGACATCATAACGGGCTTTACGGGCGTCACTAGGGCGTCATAACGGCGTTACGGGGGTCCCTATGGGAGTTACGGGCGTCATAACGGGCGTCGGTGAGTCATAACGTGCCGCGGGCGTTGGGTCCGTAAGATTAATAAAATATCCGTGTTGGCTGAGAACCATCCTCTGTGTGGCGGAAGGCGCTGTGGGCGTCGGAACGGGCGTTTCGGGCGTCATTACGGACTTTGCTGACGTCATAACGGAATTTGCGGGCCTGACAGCGTGAGGGATGTGAGGGAAGGCCCGGGCGTTGCCGGCATCATCACGGGCGTTGAGGGCGTCATTACGGGCGTTGCGGACGTCATAACGGTCGTTTCGGGCGTCATTGCGGGCGTTTCGGGCGTCATAACGGGCGTTGTGGGCGTCATAGCGGTCGCCATAACGGGCGTTGCAGGCATCATAACGGGGCGCGTGCGGTACGCCGTGAGAGACATTGCCAGGTACATGAGGTGCAAGACACGTTCTTGAAATCAGAAACTCGCCGATTTTTCTTTTATAATAGTTTTAGCCCATTTAGCGGTAAGTGGGCCTTTAAATCAATAATAAAATATATAACCACATATATGATCGGCAGGACTATATTTAAAATAGACGCTTTAATTCCATGAAATATAATATCAGTGTGGAAGATTAATTAAATACAATCCTTGAAAAAAAGGAACCAGACGTCCAACGTTTTCTAGTCCACCGTTCTACCGATGAGCTACCCGGCCAGCTGTCGCGCAGGTGAATAATAAAAGAGTTTAAAAGACCTGTGCAAACTTACTCAGCCATCAAACAAACACGTCCGAAAAAAGTCATTTACTACTAAAATGGTTCAATAGACTGTCTATATAGCTTTTTTTTTCTCTTTGTTGAAAAATATTTGTTAATACATACACTAAAATATATACATATCATTAGAAAAAAATAAATACAATTAATCATTTTAAAATGGCGGTGTTGAGAAAACAAAAATGATGCAAACTTTAGTACGGATAGGTCATACAGTACAGCGCTAAAACAACCGCGGCTTATAGTCAATACATAGCACACAGCAGCCACACATACGCCATTAACTACATGCTGAAATACAGCATTCACTATAGCAATACATAATTGTCTTGGTACAGTGGTCCCATAGATACACTGTACATTATATAATGTAGGATTGGCTTCCTAATCCACAAAAGCTGAGTCGAGTATATATGGCTACATTTGTTACCATTTGTCAATAGCCGCGTCAGATGTTTACTTCTAATTGTCAGTTGTGACGTCAGAGACACTGCATCAGCTCATTTGGCCATGTGCCTGGCTAGCGAGGTCAAGTAATAGCAAGCTGTATAGAGGCTTAAGTATACGTACACTTAAACCTATTGTTGGCCTTGCAGCTGTGACTGAGAGCTACACGTTGCAACATTTCATACATTTGTTCACGTGCACGGCTAGACTTCGAAACAATTGTTGCAAACCTAGCGAGTCTTCGAATTCAAGTGCTAGCAACGCGTCATATATTTACTTCTAATTGCCGACTGTGACGTCAGAGACATGGAAACCTAGCCAGGCTTCGAGGTCAAGTACTAGATGTATAGAGACTTAAGTACACATAAAATTAAGCCCAGGCTTTGCGTGACATAAAATACATTGAGACACATTGTAAAGGTGTTATGCTTGATTACGTAGGATGAGCCCGTGCGCTGAGGGGCTATACTCACAACGTATGTGAAGGGTGTGAGGCAAGTGAGGCGAGTGAGGCGGGCGATATACTATAATACGATGAAAAATTCTCCCTATACCCACAACCTGCGTGCACGGGGATAAGGGCCCTCACACTCTATAACGCACGTGAGCGCGCGTTCATGAAGGTGTATACCCACAGCGAACGTGAGTGAATGTCCTGGAAGATTCTAATACTGTATAACGCACGTGCGCGCCAGCTCACGAAGGTGTTTACTTACAACGTACGTGAGAGAAGGTCCGTGGAGGTCTTAATACTATATAACGCACGTGAGCGTCCTGTCATGAAGCTGTATCTCTACAACGTAGTGCGCGGGGGATGTGCGGTTTCTAATACTGTATAACCCACGTGCACTCCGCGCTTGGAGGGCTATACCCACAACGGCGTAGCTTTGAGGATCCATCTGCCACAACATGGGCCTATTGCATATAAGGAAGGGGGCTCGACATGCTCCTTCTTTACTACTGACGCAAACCTGTTTTCGTTGAAACGCCTATTCATCAAAATGTATGTATTTCGAAAAAAAAGATGTTGCCGTGCTTTGCTGAAGTGTTTTATATGTTTGTGTTAGCCTTGAGGCTGTTATACAAGGCAACGTGGTAACATCCGTGGTGAAACTCTACACTGGAACAAAACGGACCGATCAAGAAAAAATTAATTTGTGTGATGAAAGTTTGTAGCTGGTAAAAGCTTCGGTGGTTTTATCTCCAAATCTGGACTCCTTGTTAACTGTTACTTATAGATATGGTTTTAGTAGCGCAATTCTGGAGCCTTTACGTTTCTTGTCACGCGTGAACGACGTCGTGATATGGATTTGTGTCCCTTTGTCGGGACTTTTTATGGCCACAATTTTCGCGACAGTTACCAGCTTGATAGACCTTGACATCATAAGAGTCACTGGGGGAATAGCCTTAATTATTATTTTGTCCCAAGAAGTGGTAGGATCACTTTCCCAATGTTACTGGGGTATTTTGCCCTCAAGAAGTGGTAGGATCACTTTCCCCATGTTACTGGGGTATTTTGTCCTCAAGAAGTGGTAGGATCACTTTCCCAATGTTACTGGGGTATTTTGTCCTCAAGA
>JAVFBY010147780.1:0-10602 GCA_034781015.1 Tonicella lineata
CTCTACATCCGGTTTACAGGGAGGTAACTAGTTGTGCGTTACTACATAACCATAAATACAAGCCTATTATTAGTTATTATCGTTTAAATGTGTATTATAGTAGTGGAAAATTGGCGGTTGGTCTGTGTAATATTAAAATTATTAAATTATTGAGTGAAATCGATCAATACAGCAATGTTACCATTTAAAAATGTATGATTTTCCAAAACAAAATACTGAGTATGTTCCTCTGGCGATGTTGGAATATCAAAAAATACAACGAGGAGCGGATTTCTGGATAGCTCCTTAATTATTTTTACTCCATTTAATTAACATGAGAATTTGGTGAGCCAGTATCCCTACTTGCCTTCTACTGGCCAGGATTAAAAGTCAAATATTAACCACATTTGGTTTCGTGTCCGGTTCCTAATTTCGTTGTGCGTGGTGGGATATCGAAATCATTTGGTATAATTAATCACCATTTAAGGTCAATGTATGGCGTACAAAAATGTAGTTGCCAGGTTAAACATCAAAGTAACTAATACGAACAAACGTTTAGTACTTTAATTTTCGTCTGCAACTACTAACTTGTTTTCCGTAATAGGATTTTAATATCATCTGGCTTAAGTGGTCGTCAATTGAGGGCGATTTGTCTAGTGCGAAAATCGAGTCACTAATCGAGTCACGATTAAATATTTAAACCTTAGGTTTCGCGTCGGACTTCCAACTGTGATGCGATGATACGATTATGAAATCAGTTTTTACAAGAGATCACCTTATTATGTTGATTTATCGCGTTCAAAAACTTTGTTGCCTGATTGTAGGTCAAGGTCAAGAGTAAGTCAAACATAGTTATTGTCCGGCTCATAACTTTGGTGTGTATGATGGGATTTTCAAATCATTTTTTTTACAAGTGATCGCCAGTTAAGGACAATGATGTATTTCGCAAGGTTGAAGGTCAAGGCCAGGATATTACTTAAAAGCTTAAATAGGAACTTATATTTTGTTTCTGGTTTATTACTTTGTTGTACATGTTGGGAATTTTCAATCATATGGAACAAGTGATCACAACGGAAACTGTTGTCTTCGTGTTAAATCCGGCCAAGCCTTTAGCTGAGGGATCCACAGCGGACAGGAGACAGCGGGCATATTACGAACACATTCACATTTACTCTATTTAGACCTAACAATGAGATTGCTAAAAACTTGAAACGACAAACGGATGAAATACGGAATTGAAATATTTGCTATGGACACGAGATGTTTGGAATCGTGTCTCAGTGCTCTGGTGAACGGTTACTCTATTGTTGCAAGTCTTTACCATCCTAAATAACAATGAAAACCAAATAATCTTTCCACTTCATATATTTTTATAAATGCAGAGAAAGAAAATGTGACAAGCCTCCACCGGGAATCGAACCCGAGACCTTTGGCTTACAGGGCCAACACTCTACCGACTGATATATATATATAACATGTAAAATAAGAATATTTCTAGATTTGAAGTAGACTTGCGTTGGGCATCCAATCAACAAGATTCGACGTAAAACTCCAAGTCCAAAATCTGTCAGATTACTGAGGCTTATCATCTCACGATTCCAATCATTCTGCCGGCTATGAGTAGCATTCTATTGATTAAATCATTTCTAAATTGGATTCACAGTTTAAAGGTGCTATATCTATGTTTCTTCTTCTTGTTCATGGTAAATTATTCATTTTTATTGATTGGTATGTCTTTTGTGGTTATAATCCTCGAGGTTTTAACCACATAAACAGTAGTTGTTCATATTTTTGGCGAAGGTGATTATATCACTACATTTACACCATCGAGTAAACAATAGACATGGGCAGAAGAAGATTTATTATAATCATCAGTTAGATTGTCAAGAAGACCAGTCTGTATTCTAGGATTCAATTATAGCCTGAACTAGGTTGATGTTCCCCTGTCCGCTGTAGACCCATTAGCTGAAGGTTTGACCTGATTCCAAGACAACAGCATCCATAGGAAAAGGCCATTAGGAAAACACTTAAGCTTTAACAATATCGTATCTATCAGTATGATAGAGATAGTAGACTCGTCCTTAAGATTTCCTTCTGCATCACGATCATTTAATATTCAGTCTATTTAAACCTTCCATCGAGATTGGGGGAAAAAATCAAATGACTTAAAGGAATGAAATACGGAATTCGACGAATTACGTCGACTGATTCCTAGACAACAACCTCCGAATAAACAGAGCATTAGGAAAATACTTTAGCTTTAACAAAGTCGTATGTATCATTCTGACAGCAATGGTAGATTCGGTCTCCAGATTTCCTGTTTCATTTCGCCTAACGATCCCATTCATATTCAGTCTATTAAAACCAGATATACGTTTATTAGTGTGTCTGTGTACGGTCAAGATGAACGATTATAAGTGTATCTGTACGTCTATGTACGGTTACTCTACTCTTGCAGCCAATGTAAACAAGTAAAGTCTCTTTTATCCTCAGCAATATTAAACACCATTTGGACAATTATTTTGCCTTAACAATACCTTATCATTCTAACAAAGATGGCTGACTCGTTCTCCAGATTCCCTGTTTCATTTCGCCTTATGATCCACTTTATTTATAGGCTATTTAGACCTTCCATTGAGACTTGGATTGTTAAAAAAACGGGAAATGACTTGAACGGGTCAAAGACGGGATCATATAACTACTATGTAACATCAGTATGACTATGGTTGAAAGGGTTTATGCCTCTGTGTTTGGTTACTCTACAATAAATTATATTCGTCTTTAAATAGGTGTTTTATCGATGAATATGTCTTAACACACTTATCTATCAATCAATTAATAAATCAAATAGTTAAGAGTTAAAACGTTTAAAACAGCACATATATAAATGCAAAATAGAGCAGTTGGCTGCGTTACGTGTCACTCTAAGAAACTATGGACTTTAATGTAAAGATAGATCAGTAACGGTAAAGCTACGTTGACACTGACGGTAACACCAGTAACGCCCGTGCCCGTAACTTAATGAAACAGACGATGAAAAAATTGCCAGCCTGGATACCGTTTCACTTGTCAAGAAGCTCGGTCTGTTTTCCATGATTCAATTACAGACTGGACTTGGCTGGTGCTCCCTTGTCCGCTATGGGTTCATTAGCTAAAAGCTTGACTTGATTCCAAGACGGCAGCCTCCGAATGGACAGACCATTAGGATAACCATTTACCTTTAACAATATCTCACCCATCATTCTGACAGCGATGATAAGCTCGTCCTCCAGATTTCCTGTTTCGTTTGTCCTAACGATCCTATTTACATTCAGTATACTTAGATCATTCATTGAGATTGGTAAAAACCTAAAACAACTCGAAACGGAGTTGAAACGGATGAAATCCGGAATTGGAATAATTACTCTGGACCATCAAGATGGCTGGGATAATGATCGTGTCAGTGCCCCTGTTTGTGGTTAATCTATTGTTGTAACTAAAGGTTACTCAGATTACTGAGGCCTATCCTCAAAGCCTTAACCAAATGTAGTGATATTTATTGTTGGTGAAGGTGATTAAATCACTACATTTACACCATCGATTTTGGTTCATTAGTAACGGCGTGTCCGTAAACCATAGATAGGAATAGAAGAAGATTTAATCTTGTCAGCAGTTAGATTGTCAAGACCGGTCTGTATTATAAGATTCAATTAGAGCCTGGACTGGTCTAATGTTCCTGTCCGCTGTGGATCCATCAGCTAAAGACTTGTCCTAACTTCGAGACGTCAGCCTTCGCATGGACAGACCACCTAACTGAAGATACCAGATTTGACGAATGATTTAATGAGTGATTTCTTCTATCATTCTTACATAGACTCGGTCTCCAGATTTCCTATTTCCGCAGTCTAACGATCTCATTCAAATTCCATCTATTTAGATCTTCAATTGAGACTTAGATTGGTTTTTAAAAAATGGAAACTGACTTGTACCGATGAAATACAGAATCAATTGATGTCTGCAACACCACTATTACTGGGAATAATCGTCTTAGCGCGGTACGATTGGTCTATTGTTGCAATCAATACCTAGTTTGAATTTCACCATAATGTACAAGTCCTGAATGGTATCAAATTATGATGGTCAGACAACTCAATTTCCATGCCAAGTGTTTGATCGTTATGGAAATGTATATTCCTAGTCTTTTCACGTTGTCTAAGATTGGCTTTGCTTTTAGTGAGTGATTGCATTGTCTAGGCGCCTGTCAGGGTAAGATTCTGGAATGATAGTGTTTGTTTGATCGTTTAGTTTGACCGGTATTTTACATAGAAGATGACTTCACATTACCAGTGTTTTTGACGCAAAATCGTAAAACAAATTACTGATAACCGTAGCAATCAGTGAACTTCTCGTATATACCCCCAACGATCGACATGTAAATGGCTTCGAGCCTATCCAGCAAGCCAAATAACGTTGTGACAACGTTTTACTGAGGTCACACTTACGTTGTGACAACATTGTCACTTTTGGTGAAGAACACGTAAATGTTTCGACTCCCAGATTCCTTGCTGCAACCACAGGGTGCAACCAAACCACAACCGCACCATAACGTTGTGAGAACGTTGTCACTTTTCGTGTAGGACAAGTTAATCTGTGGACTCCCAGATACGTTCTCACAACGTTGTGAATGAACGATGTGTTGCGAACTTCCCACTCCAGATTCCCTCTTTCATTACGCCTTAGGATCAACTTTATTTATAGGCTAGTTAGACCGTTTATTGAGACTTGGATTGGTAAAAACCGGGAAATGACGAACGGGTCAAAGACGGGATCATATAACTACTATGTAACATCAGTATGACTATGGTTGAAAGGGTTTATGCCTCTGTGTTTGGTTACTCTACAATAAATTATATTCGTCTTTAAATAGGTGTTTTATCGATGAATATGTCTTAACACACTTATCTATCAATCAATTAATAAATCAAATAGTTAAGAGTTAAAACGTTTAAAACAGCACATATATAAATGCAAAATAGAGCAGTTGGCTGCGTTACGTGTCACTCTAAGAAACTATGGACTTTAATGTAAAGATAGATCAGTAACGGTAAAGCTACGTTGACACTGACGGTAACACCAGTAACGCCCGTGCCCGTAACTTAATGAAACAGACGATGAAAAAATTGCCAGCCTGGATACCGTTTCACTTGTCAAGAAGCTCGGTCTGTTTTCCATGATTCAATTACAGACTGGACTTGGCTGGTGCTCCCTTGTCCGCTATGGGTTCATTAGCTAAAAGCTTGACTTGATTCCAAGACGGCAGCCTCCGAATGGACAGACCATTAGGATAACCATTTACCTTTAACAATATCTCACCCATCATTCTGACAGCGATGATAAGCTCGTCCTCCAGATTTCCTGTTTCGTTTGTCCTAACGATCCTATTTACATTCAGTATACTTAGATCATTCATTGAGATTGGTAAAAACCTAAAACAACTCGAAACGGAGTTGAAACGGATGAAATCCGGAATTGGAATAATTACTCTGGACCATCAAGATGGCTGGGATAATGATCGTGTCAGTGCCCCTGTTTGTGGTTAATCTATTGTTGTAACTAAAGGTTACTCAGATTACTGAGGCCTATCCTCAAAGCCTTAACCAAATGTAGTGATATTTATTGTTGGTGAAGGTGATTAAATCACTACATTTACACCATCGATTTTGGTTCATTAGTAACGGCGTGTCCGTAAACCATAGATAGGAATAGAAGAAGATTTAATCTTGTCAGCAGTTAGATTGTCAAGACCGGTCTGTATTATAAGATTCAATTAGAGCCTGGACTGGTCTAATGTTCCTGTCCGCTGTGGATCCATCAGCTAAAGACTTGTCCTAACTTCGAGACGTCAGCCTTCGCATGGACAGACCACCTAACTGAAGATACCAGATTTGACGAATGATTTAATGAGTGATTTCTTCTATCATTCTTACATAGACTCGGTCTCCAGATTTCCTATTTCCGCAGTCTAACGATCTCATTCAAATTCCATCTATTTAGATCTTCAATTGAGACTTAGATTGGTTTTTAAAAAATGGAAACTGACTTGTACCGATGAAATACAGAATCAATTGATGTCTGCGACACCACTATTACTGGGAATAATCGTCTGAGCGCGATACGATTGGTCTATTATTGCAATCAATATCTAGTTTGAATTTTACCATAGTGTACAAGTCCTCAATGGTATCAAATTATGGTGGTCAGACAACTCAATTTCTATGCCAAGTGTTTGATCGTTATGGAAACGCATATTCCTAGTCTTTTCACGTTGCCTAAGATTGGCTTTGCATTTAATGAGTGATTGCATTGTCTGGGTGTCTGTCAGGGTAAGGTTCTGGAATGATAGTGTTTGTTTGCTCCTTTAGTTTGACGGTTAATTTACATAGATGATGAATTGACATTACCAGTGGGTTTTTTTTACGCAAAACCGTAAAACAAATTACTGATAACCGTAACCATCAGTGATTTTCTGGTATATATGCCCCAAACGATCCACATGCAAATGGCTTCGAGCAATCCAAATTACCGCGTTGTGACAACGTTTTGCTGAGGTCACATTTACGTTGTGACAACATTGTCACTTTTGGTGAAGAACAAGTAAATGTTTGGACTCCCAGATTCTTTGCTGCAAGCATAGTGTGCAACCAAACCACAACCGCGCCACAACGTTGTAAGAACGTTGTCACTTTTCGTGTAGGACAAGTAAACCTGGACTCCAAGATACGTTGTCACAACGTTGTGAAAAACGTTGTATTGCGACCTTCCCACAACAACTGTTTTTTAATTAATTGAGAAAAAAAAAACGAATTTTGTTATGTAGAGCTGTTTAAAAAAAATAGGGGAATGCTTTTTTGTGGGAGAATAAGAAGAAACAAAACTGTTAATGGTTACTGATAGGACTTGATCTCCGCCGAGCACATTGCCCCATTAGTCATCTGTCTCAACTTTTCAATATTACTTGTTAGTTCTACTTCCCTTTTACCTGTGTTCTATACCTTCTACCTTAGGCTGCGGTCACCTATACATCTAAAAGAAGAACATTTATTTGTTACTACAAATCATTTATCATAACGTTGTGCACTTACCTGTTATCCCAGGCCACCAGTAAGCCAAGTTGCATTTTTAGATTTGGAACTCTTATAGAAAAATTTATTAAAACCAGTACAAATATAATGCGAGACAACACAAAAAAAAATAGAGGGAGTAGGGAGATAAACACAAGTCACAACGTAATACTTTTTTGTTGCTTTCTACGTAAATGTGTGTAATCCAAAAATCACAGCTACAATCACAACGTTCTGATTTCCCGTCGCTTATACGTACTTTATGTAATCATAGGATCGTTGCTGCAACGATACATTCAACTGAACACAGTGGTGGTATTAGCTTTTTGTTGCTACGAGGTCATTTATGGATTGTTTGTATCGTACGTACTGCCGTGCCAACGTCACAACGTAATAATTTTTTGTTGCTTTCTACGTAAATGTGGGTAATCCAAAAATCACAGCTTCAATCACAACGTTCTGATTTTCCGTCGCTTATACGTACTTTATGTAATCATAGGATCGTTGCTGCAACGATACATTCAACTGAACACAGTGGTGATATTAGCTTTTCGTTGCTACGAGGTCATTTATGGATTACCAGAACCAATGACACCATGCAATGTACAACAAAACAACAATTGCACTGGGAATATTAAATAAAACTTATAACATAAATATGCCCAGCTCTGAATTACAAATTCAACGAATAGTACATATTGATATTTAGGGTAGTTTGAACATTATCAGATTGCCAGTTTGTTCATTGAATCCACAAAATTACGTTACACGAGCTTTACGTTACTGCAACGTCCATCTACCAGGATTAAATTTAGATTTTGACAACAAGGTAATTATGTTGTGAACAACAATGTCAGTTTACAACCATGGCATAATGTAGTGCGGTTTATGTTGTCACAACGTTCATATCTAACATATTAATTTAGGTTTTGGCAATGTTGTTACTAAGTTATATACATTGCTGCCTTCTAGAAACCATACCAAAACATAGTTAAGCTTAAGGTTACTACAACGTTTGTGTAACGTTCAAATTCACGTTTTGACAGCATTGTTATTACGTTGTACACCCCGTTACCAATTGACAACCATGCCAAAACGTTATACAATTTATGTTGTAACAACATTCATTCAATAAATTTACGTTTTGGCAGTGTTGCAATTACGTTATATGCAACGTTACCTTTTCACAACCATGCCATATTGTAGCTGGACTTTACGTTGCTACAACGTTCGTGTCTAACGTGTAAATATACGTGTTTACAACATTGTTATTAGGTTGTATAAAACGTTACTTATTCACAACGAAGTCACAACGTAGTTCGGTTTATATTTTTACAACGTTAAACTACAACTTGGTAACGTAATAATTACGTTGTTCGAAACATTACCTATCCACAACTATGCCACAACGTAGTTCAGTTTATGTTGCTATCACGTCTAACCACAACGTCTCGTTTCGCGTTTTAACAACGTTATAATTACGTTCTTCAAAACATTACCTATCCACAACGATCCACCAACGTAGTTTAGTTTATGTTTATTACAACGTCACACTACAACGTCTCATTTCACGTTTTGACAACGTTGTAATTATGTTGTTCAAAGCATTACCTATCCACAACTATGTCATGTTGTTCAGTTTATGTTGTTACAACGTCAAACGACAACGTCTTATTTTACGTTTTGGTAACGTTACAATTACGTTGAACACAATTATGTCACAACGTAGTTTAGTATATGTTGTTACAAAGTGAAACTACAACGTCTTATTTCACGTTTTGACAACGTTGTACTTATGTTGTATAAAACAGTACCTATCCATAACTATGTCACAATGTAGTTCAGTTTATGCTGTTACAATGTCTCGTTTAACGTTTTTACAACGTTATAATTACGTTACATCAAATTATACCAACTTTCAACCAAATTACAACCAAGATATATGTTGTAGTAATGTTTCAATTTGGTTCAACTACAACGTTACTAGTTTACAACTATAATACAACGTCGCGGTTACATAGCGTGTTTGCTGGCAGTATATTTACAGCGATGCTGCAGACCAATGCGCTATATAACATACTAGCTGTACCCGCACCGCTTCGCTGGTCCAACCAAACTTGAAGTAATTAGGTCCAGTGTCAGAAGGAGGAGTATGTATTAGTTTATACCAACCGAGGTAGAGGCGTTCAAGCGATATGAACCACTAGGGGCCGTTTATTAGAATACCGAGGGCGAAGCCCGAGGTATTCTAATGAACGACCGAGAATGGTTTATATCGCTTGAACGCCAAGACCGAAGTCGGTAACTATCTTGCCTCATAGCTCTTTTGTTCGAAACAACTGGAATTAATTACAGGATTGTCTCTACTTTCTAATATAATGTACATGCACATTTAGATTCAAAATGGAATGTTTGTAATACATGTACATAGGTCAACAGTCGTCAATTGCAAATTGGTGTCATCTGAAACGAAGGCCATGCTATAACAGTTACCACAATGGACGGCTACTATTTGTTTTGCAATAGAAAAGGCAGATTTATATTAGTAATTGCTTTATTACATCTGATGTTTTCTTTTTCAAAATTAGACAGAAAAACAATTCTAATCTATTAGGCTCTGAATATATATTTGTTTTTGTTTACTATATAATAACGTACAATTTCTGAGGAAAACAATAATGTGATCGTGCTATCTATTTAAAGAATAACTGGTCTGTGGTCAAAAGTTTGCCGGATATGTATGTACATATATACATATATATTTTTATAAATGCAGAGAAAGCATATATATATATATAATTGTTGAATGTATGTTTAATAACTTTTGCAAAATATAGCAATTAATTATAATGTATCTTTGCAAAAATATGTTAGTGCCGTTTTCCTTTCCGCGAATATTCCACATTATCCATGTAAAAAATTCAGCATTTTGTATGTGTTTGCAGCAATAACCTCTAGTGTAGTGGTATGTTATTATGTTTAGAGCTCTCACCTAAAACATACAACCTTGTGACTACTATATAATCGAGTCTTTGTATGTATTGTCTTATCTGTGTAGTACAAAGGGAACTAACTGATGATAGATACCAGTCGAGGTGGGTTAGTTGCTTACCGACCGGTTGAGTAAATCACTTACTAACCGAGTTACTCACCCGGGGAAGTCTCTTGAACACCTCCTCTGAAAAAAGAGGAATGGTATGGTAGTTACTAACGCACGTCTAACAAAAGAGCCATGTGGTAAGTATTAGTTACCAACCGAGGTAGAGGCGCTCAAGCGATATGAGCCACTAGAGGCCGTTTATTAGAATACCGAGGGCGAAGCCCGAGGTATTCTAATGAACGACCGAGAGGGGTTTATATTGCTTGAACGTCGAGACCGAAGTCGGTAACTATCTTGCCTCATAGCTCTTCTGTTCGAAACAACTTAAATTAATTACAGGATTGTCACTAACGTTTAATCATGTACATTTACATTTAGATTCAAAATGGAATGTTTGTAATTCATGTACATCGTTCCTTTTAT
>JAVFBY010147891.1:0-11535 GCA_034781015.1 Tonicella lineata
CTGCTGCTGTGACCCCCCAAAAAAAAAAATTCCAAGTTTAAACTAAATCGGTAAATTTGCTTTAAAGATCACGTGTTCACAACATATAAATAAGAATATTACATAAACACTGTAATGGAGGCCATATTGTTGCCATGAATTTGGTGGAAAGCAATCCCATCCATCGATCGTCTTTACCTGAAAACGCTACAGATGAAGATTAAACTTAATTGGTGAATTCGTTTTAAAGTTAACCTGTTCACAAACCATACAAGAGAATATCACATAAAAGCTGTAGCCTAATGGTGGCCATATTGTTGCAATGAATTTGGTGAAATGCAATCCCATCATGTATTGACATGTAAAAGCCATATACACTGTATCAAGTTTGAAGTCAATCCATTAATTTGTTTTAATGTTATCATATTCACAGCATATAGTGGGATGGGCAGAAAGATGAAAGGATGGACCGAAGGATGGATAGGACAGGCGGTTGGATGGATAGCATTTCTTATTACCTCTATATCACTAAAGTGGCAGAGCACAATTAAAAATTCTAATTTTTGCCAACCTTAAATACCACCCTGATTAAGGGTCAGAGTTGTCAAAGGCCAAATACCAAACATTGGTGTTCAAAGGGGATTTTGTCAACACCAATTATTGGTGTTCACGTGCCCCCAACAACAAATAAAGGTGTTAGTCCAACACCATTTTTCTGGCTGTGTACGGCAACAACAACTGCATTGGCCTCTGGTGCTATCTAGTATTACCTCCCTTGGCATGCCACATGCAGTTCCCCATTGTAATACCCCTCTTATCAGTGGGCTGATCTACCCTCTGGGGCAAGAACAGTACGAGTGAGCAGTAACATGTTGGCTAAGCTGTGGAGAAACAGTTATTTTTCAACAGAGCATTTACATCACATTTCATAAACTAAATTTGTTTGCTGCTTGAAAATCATATTCACATCACAGAAAATAGATGACATCATTTTGCCGCGAAAACATTTTGAAAAGGGAGAGAAGTCTTCATAAATGTCTAATGACAAATTTCAGTAATCTGTCTAAGGTGGTGGGTATCTTCTGTGAATCTCATTGCACACATTTTTCTCTGTTGTGTTGGTTTAAACTTTTGAACTTATGAAGGACTTTCGGACTGAAATTAATTATTTAACAGTCTAATGGGAACGAAGACAGGAAAAAATAAATAAAGTGAGCATGCAGCGTTTTCATAGATTAGCTTAAAATCAATGTATATTTGGATCTATAGTGCAGATAAACTAGCAGATAAAAATCATCTAACAAAACTTGAGCAAACACTTAGCCTATATTTTTGATGAATCACAAATTATTACAGTTATCTTTCGTCCATTTTCGTTTTTACGTAAGTGAATTTCGTCAATCGACACTCATTAAAAATAATAACATCTATTTATCTTTTTCATGTCTTTTTAACACTGAAACATAACACTGAATTATTTTGTCATTTTAGCATGAATATCTGGTAAACACGTGACCTTGTTCATTTTTCTTTTTCAGGAGAGTGGTGCTTTTGTCTATGGTGCTATGAGTTTTATGGACAAAATGAGTAATGGATTAGCTATAATGTTAGTTCAGGAATTTCACCCGTGTGTGTAAGTTTCTTCTTTTCACAATCGTTTGTCATTTTATTTAAAAAAAAAACCCATTACATTGCATTTATAACTTTTGAATAAATCACTTATAATAACATAGCGTGAAGTTGATCTTGAACTGTAACTTTGCACACTTCGTCTTTTTGCTCCAGGTTTTGCACCCTTGTCCTGTCTTGTATCTTGTCTGTTGCCAGTGACTTCTAAGGTAGTTTTCTTTACCTCTTGGGCTAGTATATTATCATCAGCACTAGTACAATTTTAAGTATGCCATAAAAGACCAATAAAACATATAAAAAATGTAATAATGTTTTTATTTTTGTTCAATTTAATTGAATCTGATTTTAGGAAACACTCTAAACATTGTCCAATTGGGTAAGACATTTTAGTTCAGAATTGCATGTGCATGTAGTGTAGTCAAATATTTTGCTCATTTTTAATAGACTTTACAGAACAAACAGATAGGTAAAATGACATTAAAGAAAATTACAGACTCTGCCATAAGTATCCAGTCATATACTATAATGCATTATAGTTACGTAATAAATAATAGTTACAGCACACACATGATTACTGTCTAATGATCTTGCACATTCTTGCCATGATATTTTAGGCATACTGAAAAATTAATTATGAACCTTTGAGTATCCCCATGCATACAGATTTGTGTCATACCCTGTGTAATGGAACTTCTGTCAAATGGCAGTCCAAAAAAACATACAAAAATGTTCGATTGGGCAAAGTGTCATTGAAATCAATCCTGAATAGGGTTTAATTTGGCCCCCCCATGCTTGTGAGTGGTTGGCGTGCCCTGTTGGCAGCGTTTTCATCTTAACCTGTGCTTTCCCTGTGTCATCATTGTTGTTGCCAGAAATGACAAAGCTGGTTTCCTTCAACCATTGCACTAACCTTCATGCCATGACACACCAAACTTATAGCATCCAATGTGACCCGGGTCAACCAGCTCTGTGTAACTGTGGAAAACTGTCAATGTGTTGCCTACCAGCATTGTATCATTGTTTTAAAAACTTCCAAGAAAGCTTACACTGGATAACAGAGTTGAGATTTGACTTGCAGATATACACAGGGTATCACAGGGGCCGCGGAGCCAAGGGGCTGGGGGGACTTCACCCCCCTCATTTTTTTTTAGAAAGTTGAATTAGTCTGACTCGGGCTTTATAAGTATGGCATAAAACTGTAAATAAATCAAACAAACAGTACTTGATTAGCTAGTTTGGACATTGCTCTGGTTTTACTCTCATAATTATTCTTCAGGCTAAATCTTGTACCAGACAAATGAAAAAGTTGTTGTCCATGCCAAGTTTTTTTTATTATTCATGATCCCTGAATTCTATTCAAGAAAACAATACGTCGTCAGTTGGAATATTGGAGATCAGGGCACACTTTTCTTGAATTTTGTTGCAAAATTTTTCAATGCAGATGACTTCACCTTGTTGAAGTTTAACCTGAGATGATATAATTTATAATAAGAATTTGCCGACAGTTAAAGTTTGATGAAAATGTACCTTAAATACCTAACATCAGTCTCTTTACAAGACATTTATTGCTTTCTGGTGAACAGCTTGCCAGCAAAGTATATTCAAAGCTAGCTCAGGATGGTGTGCCAGTAAAACCACCTGGCTATCTCATGCTATGTTTAATACTTTGCTTAAATACAACTAACATTGTTTTTAAGAGCGCTAATTTTAAAAAGTCCGCCAGTGTTCTTTGTTGTGAATAGATACATTATAAGTTCAGGTGTTCACAAGCTAGCCTTCTCAATAATTGCATAAAAAGCATCTATGTATTCATCAACTGCATATCAAATAACATCAGTTTGCATTTTAGCTTAATGCTGCTGTGAAATTATCATACCATATTTACTAATGATTGAATGTAGGCATGCAAGAATCTTTTAACAATGTTTGTGGTGTTATTGGAGGGAAAAAGACAATTTATTTGAATACTTTATAATCACTCTTAGTTTACTCAAACAGCACTAACCAGCTCTATAAGAATCACTGATAATTTGGTGGAATGATTTTTTGTGTCTTTTTTGCTCACCTAGTTTAGCCTTGCAGTGCTTTGTTGCAGTAAAGACCTTTTTTCTCCCCCGCCACTTTACTGTGAGGGGGCTTCGAAATGCTAGGCGTCTGTCCGTCAGTCTGTCACTCCGTCCATCATAGCTTCTGAACGCGATAACTTAAAAACTAATAGAACGATTAAGTTCAAACTTTATACATGTATGTAGCTTCCTCCTGTTTAGAAAGGATCCGATTGCATTCCAACAAATTCCACAAAAAAATATGGCTACTATAACACTTTATTTGTGATACTCTTCAAAATGTGTTTTGCAGAACTTACATAGTCCAAGGGAGACAATTCTGACTAAAAATCTGACGAATGTTTTCTGATGATCAATACTACATATACATGTAGCGTTCTTCAAACATGAGGTGTCAATTTCAACAAATAATTTTGTTTTGTGCTTTATTGTAATTTCTGCCAAACCAATGTTGATGAATTGAAAATTTCCATACGTGTTCTTGAAAGTACATGTATAAGCAAAATGAAAATATAATTACCCTGAGTGAACAATAACTGGTTTGAAAGAAAAATGGACCTCAATATTCCTAAAACTACCTAAATACAATGTGTCTAAAGTGAAACATTCTCTATCTTTAAGTCATAAAAGGGAATATTTCCGCCAGGCATGGGTTATTGAAATTTAGTTTGTATTGTAGTCGAGATCTTTTTCATTTTACAGTACCGGGTATGTAGTAAATTCTGTGAACGGTCCTTCAGTAAGACGTATTTATACCTTTTCTCAGACCTGCTTATGCATTTTAATCAACTGGCTGTATATAAGTGGCTTTTTTGTCCCATGCTTGACAGTAGCTATTAAGGATTCTATCTCTAGTCAGGGTTCAAATTTGGACTTTTTCGTAATATGCAAAATGTTTTACAAAAAAAATCTTTATTTAGAATGTTTTTTTCTAGATTTAAAGCGTAAAATCTCCGCAGATTATGAGAATCGACAGGCAGAAGGGATAAAAGGGATTACCTCTACTTTTAACCAGAGGTTAAATTTCCATTGATTTCCTTTTTATCACGTTATTTTGTCAAATATATCAATGAAACCTTCCTCAGGAGCCTCTGTGTCAACAGGATGAAACCAGTAGGTCGATTAACCCTTCACCTCAAGTAAGACGTGTGTCCTCAGGTGGTGTGAAATTCCAGATCTTTATTTGGATGGTATGCCTATATTTAGACGTAAACATCACCAAATTTGATTGCTTAACGAAAATCCCGCGAAAGTACTATCTTGTAGAAGAAAGGAAGGATTTGACAGATGTACATGTACGGTAAATTATTCAAGATGGCAGCTGCTTATAATCGGACGTTGTACAACAAACAACCAGCAATTGGGAGTTGACGCTAACAATATTTTTCATACTTTTTGGATGGAAGTAACTTATTTAACAGTCCTTATTAGAGATCAAGAGAGGAATTATGGAATAAAGTGATTGTGAAGGATATTATTGATTCGGAACATAAGCCTACCTGTATCAAAGCTGTAAAATCGCTCATCCCCATGATTTCTTCGCGATGTCAGCGGTAAACAAAAACTTGTTTTAGCAATAAGGCTTTCAAACTTCTATTTATGATCACAATTTTGGCACAACTAAAAAACTAGATTTCATTTTTGCACAAACAAATGTAAATTCGGATCTAAATCGCCGTTTTGGGGGGAAAAAAATCTTGGTAGATAACAAAACCTTACGCTTTTAAAACAGATTTTTCAAGTTACCGTTACTACGTACCACAATTATTCTTGACTTAAAATCGCTCTTTTATCTTACAAATGGGATTTTCTCACCCATATTACTGGCTGATAATTGACACTGACATATCCGTCCCAGTTGATCTGAATCTAAGAATGAAATTGTTTAATTCTTAACCAATGTTAAAACTATATTTTTGTCAAGATTTGGGTAAAAAACAGTTGCCTTAAGCATTTAGGCCCTAGTTCAATTTTTTTTTTAACGAATACCCATTTACCCATCTCATGGTTTAAAAGTAAATTCTAAACGTCTCTTCTATCCAAGTTTTTATGCTGATCTTTACACATCATGATGTCACATGACAATACTGTTCCGTTATGTCAATATTGTAATTATAAACCAAAAACATAATCCTTCATTTTGCAATTTACAGCAGAATATTTTTGCGAATAATAGGTTTGTTTTTAACATCGTCAAACAATTATCTTGGGGTTTGGAGTTGTGATAGGCCATCTGTCTGAAGAACGTCCGTGTGTGAATATGAAAACTTTGTGTCAGTAAGTTCCGATTTCATTGCTCCTTTTAACTGGCTGGAAATGAAAGTGTTGACATATTGACCTCATTTGATATTTATTAATTCTAAGCGCTCTTTCTGATCATCCCAGAGACAGAGGTCGCTTATTTTTGTCCAAATTCTCCTCTCGATGGTTTTTCTCTGTGGACGTTTGTTAATCAGTGGGTGGGATTTTGGTTGTCCTTAGTGCATGTTAATATGTGCCTTGCGTCAAATTGCCACACTGTTATCTTCTCTTTCCGTGACAATGACATTTGTCTTTGTCTCCACGGTGACAGCGAGATGCAGTGACACGTCTATTCCCCGTCACCAGTATTCATGCCATGATGAATAGTAGGAATTTACGGCCGTAATTTTAATCGCTTGAAGCATCCGTCTGACGTCTCATTTTCAAAACACTGTTTTAGATAATCTTATTTCTATCACGAATTTTCTCTCTTGAATTGCACAGAGGTCGTGTTACAAGGTCAATGGCATTCGTTAGTTATAGGTTATGTTCTTATCAGATAACTCCAAGAGTTGGGCATCGGAAATTGGAGGCGATTACTCAGAGAATAATTATCCCCTCTTAGAAAGAGGACGTCAGACCGTTTGAACAGATGATGTTTTGAGTTTAGGACCAGTTCCTGAGAGATAAGAGTTTTAAAGATAAGAAAACAGTAGATTATGTTTTTCTAAGTGAGTCCGATACAGCTAATTTGTGTTTTGATTAATTTATTTGTTTATCAACTATTTGTTTTTTTTCAAACGCACTCATGATACTGTATTTTAATTTGATTATTTAGATCCTGGCATTTCTTTTCTCAGCAAAAGTCACTAATGTCAATAAATTTAATAAAATGAAAAAAAAACAAACAAAAAATCATGAAATCTGTAAAAAAAAATCCAGTCAAATTAATGGATTTTCTGTAAGTAGTTCTGGAAACCTTAAATATTGTTCTGTGTAACTATATATGTCACTACTTCAAAAGAGCAATGACATCAGACACCAGAGCTACGGAAATTACAAAATGAATGCTTGCCTGTAAATCCAAGCTCTAGCTGAAAACATGCAAGTCTCAACGTTGACAAAAGAGGAAAACATTTTATTTGAGTTAAAATTGGCCTCAAGCAAGCCCCTGCTATAGAGAAACAGTGAAGCAATGAAAACCAAAGTCAGTAATAGTTGTTGTGAACAATGTGTAAACCTTGTTCCTATATGTACTCAAGCCTTTTACAAGATGGATATTTGGCTAACAAGTGTCATTTACAGATCCAACACGACTGGAGGTAACTGGGAACGAGGATGCCTCGTGGTTTGAACAATCTCTTTTCGATAGTGGTAAGATCTTGCTGTTCCGGTTTGTTGCGTGTACATTTGCGTGTAATACGATAGGATATATTTTAGTAAAAATATGAGACCTGTGAAAATTTTGCAAGATTATGTAAAGTTTTGGCTGCCTTATTTATGCTTGATTGGGAATGAGCAAATGAGTTATTCTCAACTGAAAAACAGCCACTTGCTTTGCAGAGTTGTGTCCCTTTTGAAATGCTTTGAAAAGAAATGACTAGTCTTGAAGCCAAATTTGTCTCTATCGTATTTAATAAAGAAAATTGACATTGAAAAAAATGACATTTTTAGAAATATAATATCTCCATACAATCTGCTGAATACAAGCTATCATTCTCGAAAAGTTACAGTTTAAATTAAATGTTAGTAGGTCATTTTTTTAAATAATATATTTTTTATAGTTTTATTTTTTTTATATATATTTGCTTTAAGATGTTATGTATTCATTTAATAAGGTATTTGGATACAATTTTAAATGAGAGGCGAGTGATTTGCAGCTCATCCAAATTTTGCTCCTGGAAAAGACTGGGATGGGAACCATTGAAAGGATTTTTAGTAACTCACCTGGTCATATAGAGGAAATTCCACTGAGCACAGGATTAAACACTGACCTGACTCGTTAATAAATCAGTCAATCAAAATCAATCTCAGAATTACCAGCTACTGGCCTAGCTTCTACTAAGCCAGTGTGAACAATGTTAAATTTATAAAAGAATCATGTCTGTGTTTTGTTGAGAATTTGTTATTTTAAAAGAGTATAAAACCTTAACATGAAAGTCAATATTAGAAACTGTCTGGACAATTCTATTTCTGATCTGAGGAAGGTTTCACTACATGGCTTATTTATGAAATCTCTGTTCAGACAGACGCAAATGAATTGTCCAGAAATGAAGTGGCACAAAGGAGGGATTAGTGCCTGTGACTATAGCCATGTTACTAAAAGGGACCGTAGAAAGGCACTAGCTACCCAGCATTCATTGTAAAACCCCAGGAGAGCGTGGCTTTTTCTTCAACGGAACAGAAACTAAATATTTGGTTACAATTGGGGATGAAAGCTGGTCTTGTCTGCTTGGAGAGGGTCTATTTAGAAGAGATCTTGTCGGACTGATTGTCACAATTCTTTACCCGATACGTGATTTGTACTGAGGAAATACAGCCTGAATGGTGTGGCTCTATATAGAATTGAGTCTTGTTAAATTAGCTCTGGTCTAGTTCTGGGTCATCTATTGTATTTGACTGTCTAAACACACACTGACTCATTCACATTACATCTGCAAAGAGTAAGTCTTTACAGGGTATGTTTTATAGAGACTGGTCAATTTTCATGATACATGTATGTATCTATTAAATGTATAAACCACTTCTGTATGGTACTTATTAGGACTGGGGTGTTAGACGACAGATTCCTGTGCTGTCTCCCTGAGCTAAGAGCTAAGCGATTTGTTGTAGTGTCATGTTTTGCATTCAGTCCTTGTTTGATGCCAGTGATGTTGATAGTGGTTTCCTTTACCAGCCAGGCTGACACAACTTTATATGAGTGAAATAACTTTAAGTACAGTGTAAAACCCCAATCAAACAAAACAGGAATAAACTAAACAATATGGTATCATTAAGAAAAGATTCCTTCTGTCTCCTGAGCACCTACTCAGATAAAAAAAAAATAAACCAGCAAAGACATAGATTTTAAAAAAAAGAACAAACATAGCATCTTGATTCCCAATACACCATCTTCTTAATGAAAACCAAAAAGTCTCTTCCACGAATCAGATTAAGCGTTTTGATTGGTCGAGTAACCAGCTGCTTTGTTAGTCCTTATTGATTTTGGAACAAGTTTCGTCAAGACTTAGCTGAAGTCACAAGGCATCTTTAATCAGGAAATACATATAGGTTATAAAAGGATCTAAAAAAAAGATATGACCTGCCTAGTATTAATATTATAAGTATACATTTTTTGATGAGAGAATGTTAGTACAGTTGACATAAGAGTTTTTCTTCCGAGCTTTGAGAGTATGTATAAAAAAAATAATGATTATTAGAAATGCTCACCGAGTTGACTTAAGCCTTTTGCTTCAGAGCTATGAGGGTATTTATAAAAACATATATTGATTTTGAGAAAACTCTGTAAAAATAGACTTCAGATTTGTTCTCTCCATAAAAAGTTGTTGCACTGCAAACAAACACTGGTCAAATTTGTTTAAGAAATCTACTGAGCATCTGTCTTCAATCCTGTTTTAAACAGCATTGTTTTTCTTTTCTTGCAAAACAGCTGTTTAAACATACTTGTTCTATCGATACAATGATTTTCTTTCAAATAACCTCATTCAAAAAATTGTAATTAGATATGTTTTGTCATGATAAACTAAGTTTTCATTCTAACTGTGTAAAATTCCATGGTGAAGTTGAATTTTGATAGCAAAATGAAAGATGTATAAAAGTAGAATAAAATGGACAAATAATAATTGTTTTCCACAAAAATGTGAAAATATGTCCAAAATGTAAAGTTCTATCAAAATAAAATAAAAGGTTGAAAAGGAAAATCAATTATATAAAAGCACACATAATAAATGTCCTGTTAAAATATTGTGATTGAAAAACATGTACCAAATACTATGAATATGTTTATAAGATATGCAGGGTTCAAAATTTGAAGTTCCAGATTTTCTCTGGTTCCAGGTCCAATACCAGTATATAAAAAAAATGACGGACCAGTAATTAACATTGGCTGCTGGTCTGTATGACCAGTGATTTTGTAGATCTCTCACACAATTAATATAGGGTTTAGATTTGCAGAGCAGTAAAATATTTTGCTGGATAGCATCAGTAACTGTTTTAGATTACAGGCCCCCGTGACAGGTTAATTATAATTTTGACCGGAATTTCTCTCCTGGACATGATATTAAAGAAACAGTTCATTTAGTCACTTATTGATTAAACTATTTCAATCTGGACCAATTTTCACCCAAATCTTCCCAATTCAAGCAATTCCTTAAAGAACTGTCCTGCCTGAGTCACGATGACAATATCTCACCAAAAATAAACAATTTTCTAGAAAGTATCTGCATTTCTTTCCTCTTTGTTGGTCATGGCCTCTTCTTGGTTGGCCAGTTCTTTTCTTGGTTGGCTAGTTCTTTTCTTGAGTGCTAATAACCACATGCAGAGTCACCTCTCTGTGTCATTTAACTTGTAGCCTAAAAGATCCCCTAAAGCATTTCCACCCAGGGCATTATAAGGGCAATTTAACCAAGAAGGCATGCTTTGACTAGCTTAATCTGGGATCAAATCCACAAAGCTGTTTTCATCTGATGCTAAAATTTGAATACATTATTTATTTATCCAGATAATAGCCAAATCTAATTTCTCATCAGACAGATGAATTGATTACAAAAATCTGTGTTTTCTATGGTGTTTATTTTTCCTTAATTACCCAATGTAGGCAAAAAAAACATACCTTATTTTATATCTTGCTCCAAAAGGTTTTATTCTGAAAATTGATGAAAGTGGACAGATTCTGTTTTAAAATTAACTCTATGAAGAAAACCAATTTGGCTCTCTCCGGCTGAAACTTCATATAACCAATCACTATCAGGAATAATAGATTGAGAACTTGTTTGGTTTTGGTGAAGAAATCTAACCCATTAATACATGGAGACAAACGGGTACCATGTGAAAGCTATCTGGCCTCCATCATATAGATCAATCTTTGTTTCGATGACTCAAATACATGTAGTTAGAGTACACTGGCCTGTGTATTGAGGAAAGTTTAATAGGCCTCAGCTACCCGGTAACTAGTAACCTCACAGTCAGATATTAGAGATGTACATGTAGAAAGGTCACTGTTTTGTGCCAACTCTCTGGAGGCAACTTGATGCTTTATTGGCAATCTTAACTTTTTTTACTGGGCCAATACAGGCATTTATCACATTGTTTTCAATCTCTTGTGTTTTAGATCATTCTTGTAAGTACAGTATTTCTTATGAAAAACAAACCAAGATAATTTAATATTTTTGCCTGTGATAAAAATCGTAAATATTAAATACCTTTTTAGCCAAGTTGAATATTTTATTTAATGCATATGAGAATTTAATAAAACCCCAGCTCTTATGTGGGACAACTTTTGAATGACTAAAGGCTGCCTCCCTGGCATATATTAATACAGATTCTAAAATATCTCATTTCCTTCCAACATTGTAGACATAGGGAAAAGAGAGTTACTTGATCAGGACAATCCAGTGCTTCC
>JAVFBY010148002.1:0-11535 GCA_034781015.1 Tonicella lineata
CACAAATTTTGCCGAAGCAAAATGAATTTGCTTCGGCATTTTTTTTGCCGAAGCCAATATTTGAATTGCAAGGGCTGATCCCTACTACTCACTTACAACTCGAGATAACTTATAGCTATGAATTGTGCTTTGATTTGGGTTTTAGCTCTTAGAAAGTTTTCACAATTACCATATACATGTACAAATTATCTTGTTTAAACTGAATTCTTCTGTATAAAAATTAGAACATATAAACAATAAATAATGACAAACTTTTATAAAAACTATGAAAAACAATATTGAGTGACCGGCATCAGAAGTAGCTTGACATTGGGGGAAGAATTTCTGGATTTTGTATGGCAGTCAACGTGTTAAAAAAAATGACAATCCCAAAAATGGGATTCTATTATTGCCATTATTGACAGCATTATCCCAATGACGCGATTCATTTGTATTTTGAATGAAATCTAGGTCTTGCTACTCCTCCTCTATTTAACATTGTGTTACTGTGGTTACAATTCTGATGGTAAAGAGTTTTGAGCTCATTTTGTGTGGTGTGGTTCTCTCTTTTCCTGGGGAGGGGTTTTGTTGATTTGCTTTATGGGTTTTCTTTGGGCCTAAGATCAAACATTTCTGGGCTCATAAGGAAGATATAATCCATTCCCCATGTGTTATTTCTAGTACTGGGAGGAGTGAAGTCTCACTACACACTGGGCTATAAATGTTCTGTATTGCCCTGGTATCTGCTTAACATTTCTGACCTAGAGACTTTTGATGATCTCTGATGATTACACCTTTGAGACCCTTTTCTTGGGTACATAGATTTAAAAGTTTATCTTTGTTAACTCAATGTCTCTCATCTGTTGGACTTTTTCATGCTTTTAACTATTAAACTTTGAAAGGCAATTTGAAAGGCAATTCAATTTATAACTTAAATTAGAATTACAGTTATGTTTACACCAAAGTACAAAATGCTTAAACAATTATTAGAATTTACATTGAAACTTAGCTAGAATCCATTTAATCTCTTGCCTTTACAAGTTATCACCTTAGAATGCCATTCACAGACTTATTACTAGAAATGTTGCTATAAGTAAAAAGACATAATGAAGGGTTATATTGGCAACTACTGACTCAAGAATCTAATAGTTAAGGGGTGTTTGGGATTCACTTTGGCTCACACTGGAAATACAGATTCAACTGACTACCAGAGAAACATAGCTCCTTGCAACACAATATCTAGTGACACTGTTTAACAATCCACAAAGAAAATATAAAACAATAAATATTTTTTTACTCACTTGGTGTGATTATGGTAATCTTGTAATGTCTGTCAATTTATACTTATGAAATATTTTAGACTCTGTGGTTTTATGCTAAAATAGATCTCTAAAATCTATGAATAAGGTGTGCAAAGGGCTTTTCTTTCATTTTCTTGCATTACTTGTCATTTACTGAACCTATGAACACGTGTTAAGATAGCAAGTCTCAGGATCAAGTGCTGTTCTACCAGGAAAATATAACAGAAAGCCAAAAGTGGGCCTATAGGGAATCTACAAACACCTGAATTATTTCTGGCTCTGGTCATTATGTAGTTTTATTTAAAATTAGTTTTTCAGTCCAGAAGCCTAAAACTTTATTCTGGTACAGGCATAATTAGAAAACTCTCTAATCAGCTTAACACACTGTCAAAGAATAACCAACTTGTTTTTTGGAAGCTGAGATATCCTTCACAAACCATCAAAGGATAACCAATGAAGTCTTGTTTTTCAGTAACGGAGTTGGCCTTCACAAACCATGGAAGGATTGCCAATGTTAGTTTTGTTTTCCTTTCTCAAAGCCTGCCTTCCACTTCACACCCTTCTCCCAGACAACACTAATTACCCTCCCTCCTATAGCTGTAGTGTGCCCACTCAGATTGGTTTTAATGATAGTAATAAAGTGGGGGAGATGGTGTTGATGTAGAACTGGCTAGTCTTGTAACCTAACACTGGTGTGGACAGATAGGAACAGAACTGGCTACCCTGAACTTCTATAGTCAAATCCATATGGCACCCAGTGAAACAATATAAGTATATGGTACCCCTCTCCTCCCATTCTCTAACCATAGAAATTGCAGAATGTTGCTTTGCTATAAGCATTGAGCACCATCATCCATAGGATATAGCTATTTTCTTCTTTGCAGGGCATCCTCAAAAAGCAATAAATACCCCATGTAACTGTCAAAGAAACCTCGCCGCCTTCATTTGTTGGCCCTTACGCCCAGGACATACCATGTACCGCCATCCCTTAAATGCCTCAAATTTCCTGAAATACCAGTACTGTAGTGCAGTCCATATGGCACATTGGTTAAACAACAAATACCCCCCCCCCCCCCTCCCCCCTTTAGATCTACTCAACTTTCAACCTGTCAGTGGTGCATCTTCACACAGACAAAGAACCACATGACTTAAATGGGTAATAAGTACATTCTCCAGCATTGTCCAACAAGTCAACCTGTTCTGAACAAGAAGTGTCTTCCTCTGTTGAGTGTTCTTATAAATAGCATATTACAATTATTAAATCTGATGAGTTTTGGGTTTCTAGGCATTGTGACACAAAACTTCTAAATAGGAAAAAAACTTATTCTTATTCAATATAAAACATTTTTTTCACAGCTCAAAACTTTTTAATGACTGAACATACAACAGATTTTCAAAAAAAATTCTTGTGTTTACTGGGTTGTTTAAACTTTTTGCCATTAATTTTGGCTGTATTGTCATACACATATAGGTTACTGGACATGGTATAAACCTTTTTGTTACAGACAAATTTATTTTGGCCATTTTAAAATTTCGGTAACCGTGTTGTTTTATACGTGTGTATATACTGCTTGTTTGTTGAATCATATATGTTTCTAGTTAGTATTTGTTGTGAAATCTCTGTGTACTATTCATCATTAATGTGCCATTCTGGTTGTAATTCTAGCAGTTCATTTGAATTGATTCTCCATCATTTGTGTGGTGTGGTTTTCTCTTTTTTCCTAGCGAGGTGTTTTGTTGATAATGCTACAAGTTAACTGTGGGCCTAAGATCAAACATATCTGGGCTCATAAGGAAGATATTATCCCCATGTGTTATTTCTACTATTGGGAGGAGAGGGAAGTCTCACTACACACTGAGCTATAAATGTTATGTATTGCCCTGGCTTCAGCTAAACATTTCTGACTTAGAGACTTTTGATGATCTCAGATGATTACACCTTGGGGACTCTTTTCTTGGGTACATAGATTTACAAGTTTATCTTTGTTAACTCAATGTCTCTCATCTGTTGGGTTTTATCACCCTTTTCTTGGGTTGGCCCTACATAGATTTACAAGTTTGTCTTTGTTAATTCGATGTCTTTCATCTGTTGGATTTAATCACCAAGAACTGCATCAGCTGGATTGTAGTTTCATTTCTGATATTCTTATAGCCTTTGCGAAATATATCTAGCATGAAGTTACCAAAATGTGTTTTATATGTTTATGGAAACCCACCTTATTATTAAAATATAAATGTATAAATTGATCTGAATTGTTGATGGTGGACTGGTTGCTTTTGTGGTCGTATGAAGGACAGATTCCTGCGATTTGTAAGACCTACATGTAGTTTGGTCATTTATGGACTTTCCCTGCTTTTAATTCTTGCACGGACATCATATAAGTGAAAGAGCCTTTGGTTTGTAACTAACTTTAAATAGATTAACGCTGAGCAAACAAATTATGCCGGCAAAGAGAAGTGGTAATGTGTTAATAATCAGAATCCTGAGAATAATTATCTAATCAATACTCTGTAAATAAGTTTCTTTGTTTTATGTTTAAATAAATTATTATAGAGCTAATATTAGAACTTGTTTTACCACTACATGGCTGCATTATTGATGTAAGCAGTTATTTTAACACCCAATCTCATTAGCCGGCCTGTTTATTATCCATAATGTAAAGAAAACAGTGGTTTGGTAAAAGTCAGCCACAACCAAACTCCAAACAATTTATGAATAATCGGAAACTCATCACCACAAAGTGTAAATAATTGTCTCTAACCAAATATGGGCAAATTAATTGAGGCTTCCCTCGAAAGGACTAGCAATGTACACTGCGCTAGATACATGTAGAGCCCAACCAAGGGAATATGCCAACAGTTTAAGAAGTACCTGTGGCTAAAAATAAAAAATAAAATAAAAATGATAACGCGGCAAACCTGTCACAGTTGTTCTAAAAAGTTCTCAACCAATGTAAAAATGATGTTTCTGTCAAGATTTGGGTTAAAAAATAGTCAGTTGCCATATATATAAGATTTTCGGCCCTAGTTAAGATTTAGAAGTCTTTGCTTCGAAACAAAAAAAAACCATTGTTGAATTTGATATGGCATTTAATACAAGATGTAATTTATTTAATTTGCAATTTTATAACACAAACAAAAGTACATGTAGCCTCATAAACTTACAGAGATCAATTTAAAAGATGTCCCCCTTCATGGAGGTGCCATTGGTTAGGTTATGCAAAAAGGAGATTTAAAAAAAAATCAAAAATACTTACCAGTGTTTTGACAGTCCTTTTATGTAATTATGTGGATAAACAAATTCACAAATGTAGAACTAATCAGCTCACAAAGAAAGTAATCTCCCAAAGGTGTAGTACTATATCTCACAAATGTAGTAATATCTCACAAATGTTGTAATATCTCACAAATGTAGTAATATCTCACAACATGAAGTCAATATCTCATGATGATAGTACTGTACAATGTACCTCACAAATGTAGTAATATATCCCTCAGGTATTTCAGATATATCTCACATCTTTCGCTCTCTTTTTAACACTTGTAGTGACATGTAATGTACCCTCCACTTAATGACTTTATCCTCCCAACTACTTCCCAATCTGACCAGCAAGAACTAAACTGTAATTAGAGCAGAAGGGCTCTAGTCCCTCTGAAGGTATAATGGAGGGTTTTATTGGCCACTGCTCCAGAGTCTGGCAATTAAGGGGTGTTTGGGTTATATTGGCCACTACTCCAGAGTCTAACAGTTAAGGGGTGTAAGGAATTAATATGACTCACACTGGAAGTACAAATCCAACAGCAATAAAAGACTATCTGAGAATACAGCCATATCTTATCCACAGGCATTATCAAAAAACCTTCTGACAACGTAATTTTGCTGTTGATGCTATGGTAACAACATACATTACATAATTATACTTAACCTGTCAATAATACTGTCCCAATTTTCACAATCTTTAGTCAATAGTCATATCCTTTAAAGGCACAGAAAAACCATCGTCAAAGTATCTTTTAAAGTTTACAACTTAAATAAGTAATTCGTTAGTGTTCTTTTTAGATCCAGGTGTCCTGAATTCAACTAAAGCATCTACCAAAATTGAAAAAATAAACAATTCATCCATAAGTGCGATTCTTTCAACCTTCTGCTGTCCTGGGATAAACTTTGTTATCTGCTCTGGACGCTTTTTGGAAATTGGTTCCTTGTTCTTTTAGAATCTCTGACTCCTTGGTACCAAATGTAAGGATTAGATTGGTCTTTAGTAGTTTTCTTTATAGATTAATTATCCTGTCCTGGATAAGCTCTTTTAAAACTAACACTCTTGTTCTTAATCCACAAAGCTTCCCTTCACAAGCTGATTCCTTTTTCTCTGTATCTCTTTACGTTTAGCTACTCTACAGTTCATACCAAGATTCTTCATCAATATTGATATTTCATAATCTGATAATCTTAAACCCGAGACGCTTGATTTACCTAAGTTCTTTCCAACTTCTTCTATATTTCCTTACAGCTTGCAGGCTATATATAGGCTTACAGCAGAGTTGTTATTCCTCTGCCTACTGTTGATTACTTCACACTCAGTTGTAGAATAACCAGGATAGCCTGCCTTCCAGTTTTTCACACCCTGGCCCCAGACAACACTAATTACTCTCCCTCCTATAGCTGTAGTGTGGCCACTCAGATTGGTTTTAATGATAGCAATAAAGTGGGGTAGATGGTGTTGATGTAGAACTGGCTAGTCTTGTAACCTAACACTGGTGTGGACAGATAGGAACAGAACAACCCTGTCCAACCCATATGCCACACTGGTAAACCTACATGTACCCCAATACCCATTCCCCTTCAACCCATGTCCCTAAAGCAACAATCTAGTCCACCATCCGGTAAATATCTGAAACTTTCTTTGACCTTTTCTTCGTCCGTTGCCGATGTGAAGTGGAAACGAACACACCCAGCCCACTACCCTTAACTATTACATCTTAACTAGAACAGTCTAGCCTTGTGAGTACTTTCTACCCTATTGTCCAGCCTGCTCTCTTGGTTTTGAATCATTAAACACCCCATTTTAAAAACCCTGCCCTTTTGATTGACACATTTACACACAGCTCCATCAACCCCAGCAATCTTTATCAACTGCCGCCTATAGAGTGAGATATCTTTAACAGCCCTCTGCAGACTCATTAGTACTTTATGGTATTTCCTCAAGGGGAGGGATTCTGGTTACTTCTGCTTCTCTGCGAGTACTATTATCAAATTTTATCCTTTCATTTGCGTTTGAATAGTTTTGCAAAACTGTCTACTAAAATATATTACATTTAAGAGCAATTATTACTAAAATATATTATATTTAAGAGCAATTATTTCTTTTTCATTTGAACAAAAAAAGAAAGAAAACAATAGAATAGGCCTATGTCATCTGTAAGATATATAATAATTATCGCAATGTATCTGTGTCTTTGGCCATATAGAGCATCTTGTTATAAAAGTGAATAAGTGAATAGTTGCATTATGTATATTTGTATAGTTAGTTTTTTTAATTTAGAATAACTTTGTTAGGAGTCTTGTCATACTGGAAGAATGGAGATAAAATAGAAGGAGAAGATAATAAATATGAGGATTGGTTGAAGTTCTGGTTTTACCCAGAGGGTTGTAAACTGACAGATATGGAATCTGGGGATTTAAGGTTAACCAGTGGGAGCTGTTCACTTGTAGATTCTAATCTGACAAGCTAGCCTGTCAACAGATCTCCCCTCTAACCAATCTGACTACTGCCCTTTACTGGGTCTTGCTCCCTGGGTATATCTGTTAGCAGCACTGTGTGTGGAATATGGTTCTATATCTAACATCCAAAATTTGTGTTTCACAGAAGACTCAACAACAAACAACTTCATATCTAAATATATTTTGTGGTTGGCCTTGTAATTTTTGAAAAAACATAACACATGTATTTATCAGCATATCACCTAAATAGCCTAAAAAGTAAGACTCACATAATTATGTAGTCTCCAAATGTAACATATATGAAAGCTTATTCACAAAAAAAATAATGGGATTCTCTGATAGGACCAAGGCTTGGGTGATGAAATGTCCCTTTAGGTAAATTTTACGGTCTCATGAAACCAATTATTAAAATTCTAGTTAAAAAAAAACAAGATAGAATCATTCACAAGCATTTCTGGACAAGCACTCCTGAAGCTGAGAATGGTAATTAACGAAGCTTACTTCCGTATAGATTTCTACTTCATAATGACTTGGCTACAAGGTTTCAATCTGATTCCAGAGATCGTTTTCAAGTAGTCATCATTATTATTTAATCATCATTATTGGTTTAAATATAATTTATTTGACGAGAAAGACATTAAGCCTATGGCTTATCCCGTGTCCCTGTTGAAAGAATTACAAAGTAGCATTTAACAGGTAACAAATAACATATACATGTAAGTGCTTGTGCAGTGCTGTACAATGGGGCTGGGGTAACTGATACAAATTACAGAATGGGTGGCGTGTACAACATAAAAAGAAAATGACCTGTTCAAGAATATTTATATTATTACATAAAGCGTTTTGTTTCCTTTATAAATTAAATAACACATTCGGTAATACATAATTGTTTCAATTGAAAGTGTCTCACAACTAAACAACAACAGGGCAGATGTAATTTCACATTTGAGTCCATGATATCATCATTATAATGTAATCATCATTACTTCATAACGGTGGTTGGAAAGAGATTGAAACATTACAGCCGATTTTTTCTTTAGTGTTACATGTACACATGTAGTACAACAGCATTTAAATGTTCATTCTGGCATCGTTTTCAAGGTGTAAATCCCTGTGTGTGTGTTAGTATCTAAACTTCCAAATGCCACCGGAACAAGATCAAAAGAGACACGTGCATAACAATGCAGCCATTTTCTAAAACTATACAACACCGTCATTTGCATGTAGGTGAAATACCGCTGAGCACAGTTTTAAACACGAATCAATGTAAAACTATACAAACTAAACGTGAAAAACAAAAACTGGCTTTGAACTATTAATTGAAAGTATTGGTTTAGTTTTCATTTGTTGTCAACCTGTAGAATGTGGCTTTACATGATTTTGTTAATTTCATTTAGTACTAACGGTATTCAATGTTTCTTGCAAATGTTAAAACTTTCTTGTTTGTTTAATCTTGAAATGCTTGCCTTACTTTGTTCATAATACGAGTCGTGCAGTAAATAAAATTGAATTGATTTACATTCCAGAGATAATGCTTCTGAGCTCCGTTCCCTATATTACTATCTACTACATATATACAGCAGACATGTTTAGTGGTATCCCAGGGTACAACACTGTCACATGACCTAAGTAACCCTCCTCATGCTAAGAAACTAATTACAAACTAATTGGTGTTTAGAAATGCTCCTGTATGTTATATATAATGTTAATTTTTTGAATAGGCTGCAGGCAGATTTATAAATTATCAGAATGTGCAAAAAATATATACTTCATGACATATGCCAGACTGTTGTTAATTTGTTTTTTTAGGCAGATGCAATTCATTTTCGTTCTCAGCCTTCCTTATGTTTAGAAGTGTCTATTTATACCTTAATGTCTATTAAGTTTGTTGTTTTAACAATTTGTCTATAAATTTGTCTCTCCCTCCTGGTATGTTTGATATATTTTTTTCCTCTTTGTAACTCGAAGTTCTTTCAAACTTTCTTTGTTTTTTTGTGTTATAACTGTATAAGACTTTCTTTCCCACTCGTGGAATTAAGTTGTAAACATGAGAGGCTGTACTTGTATAATTTTCTGAGGCTTGTAAAAGAGAAATCCCTGTATTTTAGGATGGTCCCAAACAGTTGGTGAGGCGTGAGCCACAACATCAGTATTTCATTAGAAACTGTGAAAAAATGTCACCCTCTTGAAGGGTTGGTTAACAGTTTCATAGTAAAGGCTAGATGCTTGACAATTTACAGGAGAGAGGAAATTGAAATCTGGTCAGCTGTTCTGTGTTAGCTGACATCTTCTCACAGACTGACAAGGAAACTGCTTCTGATGGGAACAGGGCAGCATTTCTTACATTTGTTACTCAGTCAGACTTAGAAGTTTTAAGCCCCACTTGACTAATCGCTAAACATGATGGAAGCGTAACAAATATAAGCACACTATTTAGCACTCAAATGACTGGACATTTTGTTACCTAAAATATACAATGCAACATTTCCCATTGCTGTAATTAGTCAATAAAGCGCTCTGGACTCCACTTACTATAGTACCATTATAAAAACATAGAGGAGATTGCTTTTTCTCTGTTAATTTTGGTTTGGATCTATTCCTACAAAATAGTTAATGTAAAGATCATAATAAATACAAGATGTGTGTTTTGTGGTGAAATGTACATCCCTGTCAGGTGTTGTGTATTTCACCTCATCCTGTTATTACAATCTATTACACTAATTAGTTAATTGATCACAGACTCTGGCAGTAGATCAAGTTTATGACAGTCAGTGCTTCCACTCCAAAACTGTGAGCTTTTAATTGGGTAAACAGTGTTATATTTCAGGCTTAACCAATGAGAACTGAGAACCAGCAGTTAACAAATTAGGGAATTGAGTTTAGAGAAAGACACAGCTACAAAAAAGTAACAATCTAAACAGACAAATTGGGTAAAGAAAATTAACATTTTAGCACTTCAGATGTTCAAACTCTAATTTTCTTTATGTTTTGACTTGCAGAGGAATGCCAGTACTTTGTATTAAAAGTTTCAGCAATTGTAGAAAAGATCAATGAGAGGTGTCTCGATCAGGGGTATTCTTTATTTAAACCAGGTCTTATATTTACTGCTGATAAGTCAAGCCAATAGGAATTCTGATTACTGTGTAAATCAGATGGATCAGTATTCCTCACTGTATTTTGGCCAACAACCATTTTCTTACAGTGTAGGCCCCCTACATACCCACAGATACCATTAATGGCCATGCAATTGATTTACTTGGATGAATCGAATTTGACACACATGTATTCTTGAATTGTTTTCCATATAAGTTAGTAAGTAAGCTGGGTTGTTTTTCTTCAGACTTCTGACAGATAATGATAGATATGTCTGATACAGTTGAGTTATTCACATCTGATATGTCTAAAGGTGTCAGATTTGTGCGGTATATTAGATAATGCTGGGGGAGATTGTTATGATTGATATGGGGGCCATGTTACCACGGCGATTACTCATTCATCACAATTGATGATCAATATGAATTATTAGGAGCCAAATCCCGTTATTTTTCTGTGGCGTCCCACTTGATCGATTTTTTGTGGCTGGTAAAAATGCGTAATATGAGGATTGTGTCTAGGGCGGAATGTGGAATAGATATGACGTCGCTGGACAATTTAATCTATCCCATAATTCAGAATCACTATACGGAGGGAAATCAACAAGATATGCTACTGCTGAACGATCTAATATACTCCATAATGCAATATCACTTCCCAAATCTCTTCTGTTTTTTTTCTTTCTAATCCATCCAGGCTGTTCATTTTCTGATTGTTTTTCTGATTGATTGATCACTGAATAGCCTGTTAAAGTTGTCACTATGTAGAACATGCCCCTTTATATAACTAGGCAACTTAATTGTTAGAACTGAAGAAATCAAATACTAAATACATGTATGTTTTTTATAAACTTTTTTTTTTGCAGGGTAGTTTTTACGAGGTTCCTTTATATTGTTTTTTTTTTACCAAATACATCAGCAATGTTAAGTCCTCATTATGAGTACAAACAAACTATTTCTATTGGGTTTGAAGATTCACTCAGCAGCCATTTAAACTTGTGTCTAAGATGCATGGCGTCTCTAATAATTCTTTGTTTATTGGAACAAATTGAAAATAATAAATGTCTTTTTGAAAACAAACAAGGTCTAAAGTGAGTAGTTCTCAGGGGCCTGTGCAGAGGCTCAGTGGTTAGAGCGTCTGTAAGCTGATCATCCTTCAATGGATCACACCATTTTAAGTTGACCTGCTTATAGGTATACATGTACAGTACGCTACAGAGCAGAACTTTCTTTACATAGAACGCACCTGGAACAAAAAAGCGCCTAGTATTTTTTAAAAATCGCGCTTATTGGTGCCTTGTCGCGTTAATAGCACTTATTGGTGCCTAGTCGTGCTAATAGTGCGTTTAAGAGGTATGACAAAGTTGTTTTTAAATTAAGGTGCATCAGATCAAAAAATCGGGACACAAATTAGCATTTCGAAACAAAAAGCAGGCGTGCA
>JAVFBY010148113.1:0-11533 GCA_034781015.1 Tonicella lineata
AACTAACTTTGACACCACTTAAAATCGTTGCTGTCTGAATTTACTGAAAAAGCGAATTTTGAGGGCGTATGCCACTTAAAAAATAAATATTTTGCAGTTATTTACTTCAAGCTATGAAAATAAGTTAGAAATAAACATGTACATTTGTAAAGAGTCCGATTACCGTAATGTCTTGATTTCACTTTATTTTTTAAAGAGTACACCGACGTTTACTAAGCCTTAAACATATTCAACTTGTATAAAATGGATCCACGAACACAGTGTTTCCATTTTAACGTTTATGGATCAGTTCAAGCAAAACAACTTTTTATTTAAATTATACGACCTCTTCGTTGGAATGGAAATCCATATATTTATTCAAATCCAGACTGAATGCATATTTTTCCGACTTTTTTATTTTCTTTTATTGTTTTCATTTTTAAAATTATTGTATAACTTTCCCCTTTCGCCAAATATTTCTCAACTTCCTTGGGGTAAAACAAGTCAGTAGGGTTTTATTCCTGGTACAAAAATTTGCTCACATCTTTTGACTAGAATTTTTTTTTATACCATAGCTCGTATGTACATGTATATTTGTTGGTGAATAGATCAAATGACCTCAATGATGTATAAGGGTATTTGATTTTTGTTACCCAGATGCAGTTAATAGCTTTATATATGTGATACACATGCTACACTTACAGACACAGCGCCTTTTTTAATGAAGTTTAAACAGTTTTTTTGTGCAAAGCATTGATCTCTTTCCTAAAACACCCGTTTCCGCAGAGGTTCACAAATAGCGTTTCTTTGACGTGAATGAAATCTCTATTAATTCCCTACTTGCTGTCATATGTTTCTACAGGACAAACTAACAACATGTGCATAATCAATATGGAAATGATTTTCCGCACTGCTATTCTTGACCACGGCTAACAACATACATATCAGACACACTAATTACAGAAGTACAACACTAAAAGAATACCTACATCAATAATTAATGTTTATTCCGTAAGTGACCGCCTTTCCTCGCCTCTTTGGTCGATGGTTAATGTGATATTTTTACCAAAACACGTTAAGCAAATAAAAATAACTGCTTATGGTTGTCATGGTTGGATTTATTGTTAATGACTATAGGTTTGTCGGTCAATTTAGCTAGTTGAACTACGCCCAGCCAATATTTAGAATTATTACTCTTATACACGAAGGCCCATAAACTGTTTTTAACCTGGCAAAAAGGGCATTAACGAAAAACTACTAAATTGCTCGTTTGTGTGATTTGTGTTTAACGTCGCACTCAAGTGTATTTCCCTTATATGGCGTCTCATCTAACGCAATTTTAACTTGATTGGTTGGTTTTATGAATGTAAGTTTTGTGATCCAATCAAGCTGCTCAGTTATGTCGCGGGTGACTTGACGTTTTGTTACGTCACTCTCGTTGTTACACTTTCAATAACCGAATTATGGGATAAGATAATATATATATATAATCTACTCCAAAATGTATCAAATACATTTATATAATACACTGCATTCGATAGAGGTTCTTTTTAATATAACCAGAACAACGAATGACAGATAAAAATCGCGGGAGAAATCATTACAGGCAACTTTTAAATATAAAAGACAACGAAGCAGTTAAAACTACACTGTGATACGTCAACAAGATTTAGATACCGTATAAAATACAGAATGATACAAACTGTTGCTTGTCAGTTATCTCGTTCAAGTTGAAATTGCCCAGGTGATCAGACCCGCCTGCTACCACCAAAATAGATCATAATACCGACGAAAACTACTGAAGCATTGTTTCCAACATCATAGTGTATAACAACTTAGGTATTGGATAACAATAGCAAACATTTCTGACCAGTTTTTGTTGGCTGCGTCAGCGCGAGTGCCCCGTTTCCCATAAATAGTCGAGTTGATATTGTTGGCGTTCACGCGCAAACCCCGGGTCAACTCGGGTGTAACACTTTGTCGTTCACGCGTCGAATGCCTTCATTTTCGGGGCATCTCCGACTTTAAGCCTGCTCTGTAGCAGAGGAAGAAAAAGAAGATCATGTGCAATGTGACGGACAGCATGGAAAACAGTACGGCCAATCGCAAAATGGTCACCGAATAAAGTGGCTGTTTTTGATTGGTCTAGCCGTTCGTTTCCCACTGAATACGTTCATGTATAGAGATAATACCCTGAATAAGTATGTAGTTTGTAAGTACTAAATGTGTACCGAATTTGACGTGTTCGTACATTATTAAACGTTTTATTGCTATTTATTTACATATACATCGAAATAATGGCTGCTCCCTCTCAAATAACGAACTACAGAATGCGAACTGCAGACCAAGTTATTTCCCGTTATAACAGGGAGTTCGGTCCCCAATGTCGGATACCCTATATACATAAGAGTTGAATACTTCAAGTTAATATACTTCTGGTACTACTTAAATCATAAAGTTAAACGTTTTAAATCAAAGTGCTTACCTAATCTTATGTAGTAGAAGTTTAAAGTGTTCTTGTCTAAACTATAAACACCAAATACTGTTTTTATTGTCTCTATTCATGCATTCGTGGTTCGCATTCATGAGAAACTCAGATCAATGTGGTATTTGTAGTCTAAACGATTTTAACGCAAAGGTGTTTGCCTTTTAGACAATTGTGATTCAATAATACTCCGAATATATAATAAATCATGTAGAGAATATTTAGCTTCTGGCCATTTGAAGCGTCATTTGATTATAATATTAAAATGTATAAATATGTTGTACAATTAAAGTAAATTAAAATCTATTTTCTGCGATAAAATGCTTGCTTATCCTGGATCCATTTAGCTCAATGTGTGAGAGATGATATAGTAGTTGTGAGTCACTTAAGCCAATTGATAAAAGACTTAATCAATATATTTTAGTGATGAAGCGGTCGTTAGACATAGACTAGGATAAAGCCTCTCATTTTACTAAAAGATAACGTTAATCTTTACAAAACTTCTGTCTTAGTACAGTTTCATGAAGTCAACGGCGGCATAATAGCAGGTGCGAGTGCTAATTTGCCCTTAGAGCATTCCAATTGTGCATGCAACCAGTCCACAAAAGTATCCCGGACTGCAGAAAAAGCTATTCCCTGTGAATCTGGGCAAATACATTGTGTGACCGAAAATAGAACCAGTTAGTGTCTTATCTTAGCTGTGTTAACAAAGAGATGATAATGCGGCGTAATAACAGTTTATTCAGCTCAACGATAACAGTTCTATCCTTTACTACAGACACTATAGGTGTCCGGATTTTAATCGATCGTAAAGAATACCTCATAGTTTCTATGTCCACTTTCGCTTCAACCAGTGGATTACATTGGCGAGCACCCGTCGCTCAGTTTACACCTTGTCAACGTTGTTTATAGCCGGTATCTCCCGCGTTAATTGTGGGCAGTGATACAGTTCCATCCCATTCTGGACAGGTAGACTGGTGCTTATTGTTAGCTTTACATTGTAATTTCTAACTCAATAGTAAAACAGGATTTAAGTTGACTTTCTCTTCCCTCGAATCGTTGATTTCTGCAGACATTGCAGTGTGTGATGAAGGCCCATGGTTTGATACGAACTAAACATAACCTACTATTAGCAGTTACGTGAACTTTCCCAGTTAAAATATCAGTGACGTGAACAGGTATGAACAAGTCAAAAGATTTTGACGTGCTCAGTGAGTGATGTAAACAGGAATTTATAGACAAATGATTGGAACTTGATGTGCTTTGTCAGTCATAAGAACTTGATGTGCTTTGTCAGTGACACGAACAGATGTGGAGAAGCCATTATAATTTGGTTTACCTTTTCACTGTCGAGAACAAGTGTGGAGGAGTGGGTAAAATGTGATGTGGTTTATCGGTGAACTTAACGTGCTCAAGTGGCTTGCACAGGAATAACTAGAGACGTCTTACAACTTTACGTGCTCGTGATGTGAACAGGAATTAATAAACAAAATATTAGAACTTGACGTGTTCTGCCAGTGACGTTAACAGGTATGGAGAAGTTATTCAAATCTGAAGTGCTCTGTCAGCGATGTGAACAGGTGTGGGAAATTAAGCAGTTAGAACTAGGTGTGCTCTATAAGTGACTTGATGAGGTATGGACTATTAGTTAGAACTTGACGTGCTCTATGAGTGACGTGAACAGGTATAGAGAAATCATTAGAACTTCACGTGACCTCTGTCGATATTTTCTTAGAATGAACAGCCTTGAAATTTTACCACTTATTGACATTATTACCAAATATATAGAGCAATGTGAAGGGACTATTTTTAACATCCGGTGGAGACAATTGACACCGTAACTTCACGTGCTCTGCGACTGACGTGAACAGGTATAGAGAGAGCTTTAGAACTTGACGTGACCAGGTATGAAGAAGTCATTAGAACTTGACCTGCTCTGTGCATTTGTCGCTATTCTTGCCATCATCGGAATGCTTGGCAACAGTGTCATTTTAATAGTATACACCAGACAACGAGACCGAAGAGCTACAAATGTATTTATTCGGACATTAGCCGCTTTAGATCTGATTGTGTGCGTTTTTGTGATGCCTTACACAATAGTGTATGAGTATAAGGTGGTGAACTCGCAGTTTGCCTGTAAAGTGTTCGAACTGGCCAGACATTTTAATGTCAGTATGTCTAATTTAACTTTGGTGGCTGTAGCAGTAGAACGCTATGTGGCTATCTGTAAACCGACATTTTCTGTGTCAACTGTTCACGTTCAGAGAGGAGTTCTGGTAATGGTGCTCATCAGTATCCTCTTTTCTGTTCCATCTATGTGGGTGTTCTCTGTGGTCTCAACTGAAACAACTTTAAACAACACTACAACTACAGTTGTTCCAGAAAATATCTCCGGCACGTATTCACACTTGTCGCTATCTAACCCGACAGACTTACCAGGGCCTACTGAGACGTATTGTAGATTTACCACTTCTATTCTAGGTCCCCTGAACACGCTTATTTATCAAGGGTTCCAGACGATAGTGTGGTTTTCCTGTATCCTCGGCATTGCCATCGTGTACGGCTTAATATATTGTGCTGTGTGGAAGAGGGACCTAATGAGAAACAACCATCGTGTGATACACGGTTTTTGGATTGTCAAACAGGCAGACACTGACCAGATTCCAACCACAGACATCCGTAACAACACCACAAAGAGGAAGGGATTATTTCTGGAGATTTTCACCTCAAAGTCAGGGAGAAAAACAGAATCGGAAATGGTGCCAATAGAACAGGGTGAAATGTTCGCGACCAGTAACACAATAGATCTGAGGAATAATCCAGAACAGGCTCCACAAACACTGATACAACAAAAAGTAGAGCGGAGGATTAACGCTCATAGAAAAACAGGCACCATGCTTTTTCTTTGTACTGTCATCTACATTGTAACTTGGACACCCTTCTTTTTGGACATATTTGGAGCCACAAACAGCCTCGTCTTTAGGCACATGTTTTTCATCAGTAACGCCAGCAATCCTATCATATATGGTATTGTTAATAAACAGGTGAGGACGGCTGTGTACACTATTCTCCGTGGAAAAAAACTTGGAACATAGGGATGTCGAATTATTAGTTGCGTTGCATTTATTGTGATATGAGCAATTAAACATGTATAACGTTTAATTTGTGCTCAACAATGATGTTAACATGTGGGTTAAAAACAATTTATTATCGATAATTGATACAGATCGAAATAATATTTTTGGTTCAAAGTTATACAAAACTAAAATAGTCGCGTTCCCATTAATTGTAATATTTTTAATTTATCTTACCAATTGTTCTTTATAGCCGGTGGATATTTTCTCAGAACGACTTACCACCCAATATTGGACATGCATAGCAAATATATAAACAAAGAAGGGGGGGGGGGGCTGTCACGTCCGGTGGAAAAATTATCATCGTGTTGTAGGTGTAGACTATACACCGTATATGTCCCAGAATCAGGCTGCAGGATTAAGTCAAACAAAAACATCTTGGGAATAATATCAGGAACAATGACTTGTTTGTCCGCCGCCCCCGTATTCGTGATCAATACTTCTCTGACGTCCTGTGTTCGTGGTTTATTCTTCTCTCACGTTCATGTGTTCAGGATTTATACTTCTCTCGCATCCATGTGTTCGTGATTAATACTTCTCTGATGTCCTGTTCGTGGTTTATTCTTCTTTGGCGTATTTGTGTTCGTGATTTATATTTCTCTGGCGTCCCTGTGCTCGTGATTTACACTTCTCTGACATCCCTGTGCTCGTGATCTATACTTATCTGGCTTTTTTGTTGCCAGTGACGCCATCGGTGGTTTCCTCCACCCATTTGGCTTTCACGTCGTCATATAGGTAAAATCCCCCTGACCACGGTGTTAAACCCTAATCAAATGAACAAACAAACAGAAAGCATAGTGTTAAGTCTGTATCATCGTGATACTTCGGTATAAAAGCTTATTCTGCTCTTCTCTAACACAAAGACATTAAGTACCATTAACATTTTTTACTCCCATTTTGTCTTTATATTCTCAAAAACTGTTCGACGATTTTATGCAGCTAATAATTGTAACATGCCGCGAGTAGTAATTTAAATCAATGTATGTTGCTTCAAATTCTGCTGACATTTTCAAAGCGATAGACTAGTCCATGGTTCGAACCCATGTGATGCACTGTAGATCTTTTATATAGACATAGAACAATGCTCAGTGTGTCATTATTAACAATGGGTTTCCAAACCTTGATTAAACCCTGGAGATTAATGAATATTGATGTGCTCTCATGAACAAGTGTTACAAGAATCTGGAATATTTCGTCTGTGTTTTAAGGTTGTGTTATTATTCAGCTCTTATTTTTAGAGAAAGAATTATAGGACTCAGAAACAACGTGATACAATTTATTGTACGGTGGTCTGTAAGTGTCATTTATTTTAGGCCGATCACCTGTCAAAATAAACGATTTATTGCAACTCAACACGCAAAGACGTAAAAATGCCGTACGTTTCTTTAAATCGGGCACAGTGTAAAGGTTTGTTTATATATGTGCCCGTAATGTTTGATGACCGAAAACCTGTACTTCCATTAAAGATTTTAACAATACGCAAAAGCACCGTATTTCCGAAAAAAAGATAATTTCATTTCGACTTAATATTTCAGCATTTGTTTTGCCATGATCAGCAGGTTGACATTATCTCCTGATGACGACATAAAAACAATAACTGCCCCATTACTCAAACTGTATTATGCATGGCATCACCAAAAGAAGATGGACATTATATAATAATGATGGCATAATAAATGCTGAAGTCTAAATGCAGTTTTTTTTTCTCGGGATTACAGTACTTGTGTATTACTTTGATGAACGAACAATGGATAAAATTTTCTATTCCTGCGTTTACTCTTATACGGAATTCAATTTTTAAACGACTGATATATTTGGAGAATTAGTTGGATTTATCTAGGAACTTTCTATTACCAGATTGATATTTGAATTGGAAAATTAGATTTACCAAAGCTTGAATGTAAAAATGAATATTATTTTGGGCGTTACATATTCTCCAGTATTATCCCGATCGGTTGGTAATTCTGTTTAATATAATCGACACCGTTTGTAATTATTTTGTTCCTTTTAAATTGCCTAAAAGACTTAAAAGGAGCACTGTCGCAACACTAAATGTAAAAATTACCCTTAATGTAAATTTTTTTACATTAAGGGTTGAACGTTAACCCTTAATGTAAAAATTGTTACATTAAGAGTTGAACGTTAACCCTTAATGTAAAAATTTTTACATTACGGGTTGAGCGTTAACCCTTAAGGTAAATTTGTTTAGATTAAGAGTAATTTTTACAATAAGGGTTGTGACAGAGCACCATTTACATTTTCACCAGCAGACACCTGACTATCATTTAGAAAAGGGCCTAAAAATATTTTTTTTAAAAATGAAGGTTATGAAATCTTTCTTTACTTAATAACAAGCAGTTATGTGGGTTTTAGCAGGAAAAAACAATGAAGACCTCGGACTTGTTTTTAACTCAAATGTTTTGAAAAAATAAGCATTGATCGAAGAATGAAAATATTATAGAAATATTGCATGTTTGAGAATGGAACATCGCGATTTGTCAGCTCGAGTCCAAGGATTTTTGAAAGAAAAAACATTGACGATCTCGGACTTTTTTCAAACTCTTATGTTTTGAAAAAATAAGCAGTGATTGAACATATGAACATATTATACAAATATTGTATATTTGAGAATGGAACATCGCGATTTGTCAGCTCGAGTCAAAGGAACCTCATTTGTCGAGAGCTGGCAAATCTCGATGTTTCTTTCTCAAACATACAATAGTTAACTGTTTTGTTATACAGGATGTAATCGCTCAAAAGTTTAAACAAATTACATGCCAAGATCTGTGTCATATTTCCATTGTGGAGCATAATTTTACACGATCTGCATGGAGTGAATTCTAGCGAAATGATTCTCCTGCACTTTTCTCGAGGGTACTTTTGCAAGCAATGACATCTCCAAATCAACCTAAATAAAAATAAAACATTGATTATGCAACAGCACATTAACAACATTTCTCTCCTCCAATATTAAAAAAATATTGTGATAGGAGTGCATGAAATGTATGTTAATCGTGTAATCAACCGTGGTGGCAGTATTACGATGCTGGTTGCCATGGTTAAGTGAATTATAATATTTCTGTTATGTGACAGCATGTTCTTCAGTGTTTGCACTTTTACTTATTTGTTATAATGGTTTTTGTAGAATGAGTTTATAGCTTTTTTTAACAATAGTTTACGAACGTTGTCATTCAACATCCCAATAGCAAGTCTATCTCATAAAAATTCGTCTGTGATGGAGCCAATTCCACAATTACCCGTTTTAATTCAAAGTTCAGAGACGGAAATTGACTGATTTGAGGACATGAACCAAAGTCATGACGTTCCATTGTAATGTTTGTTTGAGGACTATAATTAGGTCTGCACAGGCACATTTTCACGTAACTCATTTTCACCGTAGTCGATCGAGCGATGTTGCAATCTTAATTTTAAAAAACCCGTTAATTTAAAAACAAATAAAATGAACGGTTAACGTTCAATCTCTGCAATCCTCTGCAACCCTTAAAAGTGTTTTTTTTTTACATTAAGGGTTGAACATTAACCCTTACTGTTACAATTTTTACATTAAGGGTTGAACATTAACCCTTAATGTAACAAGTTTAAAATTAACGGTTGCAACAGAGAGTTCCCTTTCGATAGCGTTACGGCCTTATATGTTGAACAGAATATACGCTTTTGTAGTATCATTGTTGTGACTGGGGTGCAGCAATAAAAATGTCATATTCTTGTTCAATCGCAAGTCAGTTGTCAGCTATATTGCCTTACACAACAACGGACCTGGTTTGTAGAACGATGGGGTGACCCCCATTTTGTATGTGCCTAATACCTTCCCTGGGTCATGCCCTTTCATTTTTGGAGAAAGGGCACACAGACAAACACACACAGACAGACAAAAGTGATCCCTATTTGTATGTGCCTAAAACCTTCTCTTGGTCATGCCCTTTCAGAATATATATGATTTGTGGGGTTTATCTCTTTTGGTTTGGGAGAAAAATGCACACAAACAAACACACGCACAGACAGAAGCCTCTCTTTTACAGATATAGATTATAGACAGAGGGTATATATAAGACCACATTTCGGAAGGTTGCACGAAAAAGTTTACAGCATGGTAGGTTGCATGGGGAGGTTCACAGCATGGTAGGTTGCACGGAGAGGTTCATATTATAGTACATGTAGTTTGTCGAGAGAGGTTTACAGCATGATAGATTCTAAGGAGAAGTTCACATCCGGGTAAGTTGTAAGGAGAGGTTCACAGCAATATAGATTGTAAAGAGAGGTTCGCAGCATGGTAGGTTGTATAAAGAAGTTCACAACATGTTAGGTTGTACGGAGAGGTTGACATCATGGGCTCACAGCATGGCAGGATGTAAGGAGAAGTTCACAACATGTTAGTTTGTACGCAGATGTTCACCTCATTGTAGGTTGTCCGGAGAGGTTCTCAGGCCCTGTGTGACAGGTTTAAAGTAGAGTAGGTTGTATGACAGAGCTTTGCAGCATAATAAAGTTGGAAAACATATCAAGAGAAAATCCCAATATCAGTTCTATACAGCGTTAACATAATATTCTATCGATATATAAAACCACACAAAGCTGGATGTGGGTTTTGTTTCCTTGTGACATCCCTGTACAGGAATCAAAGCGCCTTTGAATATTTGAGCCTAAAGATAAATATTACTAAAACAACATTGACACGCACAGATTTTCATATTTTGTTCTTTTCTTTTCAAACACGGCAGTTTTGTTCGTTTAATAAATAGCTAATGTACATTTTGTTGCAGTTATAATGTACAAAACTAAATATACAAACAGGTTTGAATAAACAACAAATAAAGTATATTGGTTTTGTATTTATACACTGCGGCAGTCTATCAAATAACTTATGTGTGATAAAGGGTGTTGATACACGCTAAATAGACGCAAACGAACAGACAAAAACTTTGATTGTTATATATAAAGCCAGAGAGAATGTAATAAGGTTTTATTCAATAGTTTGCATGAAGTGTATAGGCCTCCATTGAGTGACACCTTTATAGTTTCCGTTAAAGAGTAATGAACGCAAGATGCCATTAACCCGGCTATTTATTTACGCGTTCAGTTTCAGAATATCATAGATTTAAATTATTAATCGCTACTCGGTTAGAATCAGCCTTACCGTTGTTCATACCTTAAAGGGGAAAAAAATAAAACAATCAAGTGAGCCTGCGTAGATCGACTGTAAAGAGCAATTATGAAACATGGTGTTATGAGTGTATGGGCAGTTGAGGTACATATAGAAATTGCATCATGACTACAAAAATCTCTGTCACAAAGTGTTTCGAGAAAACAGAGTTAAAAAATAATAAAATTGGATATTATTCATTACTTCAGTTGTTTGAGTTATATATTTTGTAGATAACATTATACCGACAGAGAAAACAAGAGCATTTGTGCTTTACCGATTATTTTGTGACCTTTACAACTTACACACACACTTTAAAGCTAGGCATATAGGGATGTTGACTTTGTTTCTTTGGTTTTACTAGAAAAGCCGGAATGCTGACTCCGCTTGGATAAATCTTTGCTTCCTTGTCTATGGTTATACTAAAAAGGCCGGAATGTTGACTCCGTTTAAAGAAAAAAGTATATTACATATAATCTACAACATTTATTTTAAATCGAAGGCCGCCAATCGATGCGTAACACTGCAAGGAATATTCAGCCCAAGTTTAAGGGTAAGCAATTGGATAACAAACAAATAAAAAAGCCATAGGGTTTTTTAGTCACCAGAAAGGTCACGTGATAAAATGGCCTTAAGGACTCTGCGGCCTATCAGGAGAAAAAAATGCGACCCATATCTTTCCTTGGCTATTGCGGTAATTTCCAAAGGATGATTATACTAACAACACACATATTTAGAAAGAGGAGGATTTCAAGATTCTAAATATAATGTTAT
>JAVFBY010148224.1:0-11529 GCA_034781015.1 Tonicella lineata
TTCTATGTAGGGTCAATACGGCTCGAAAAAAATCTAAAGTAAATGTACAAATAAAAACACTATTTTTCGTTTTTTGTGGGGGAGGAATTGATTTTTTTGTCACTTTTTCATCAATATTCAGTGACTTTACAAACAAAAAAAATTTTAAAAAAAATTAAAAAAAAAAATTTCTCGTCTGACGTAAGATTTTCCAGGGGTGTATAATAGTGACATGTGGCAGTGACATGTGATTTACATACCTGAATATATGTGATGATGTATAACAAATAACAAACAAAAAGTGCTTAACAACTTTAGTTTTGAGCTAAATTTCAAACTTCACTAGGCAAAAAAGAATATAGATAAAGGGGAGAAGTATATTTTTATTTTCCATTCAAAACATTAACTTTTGTTTTTGTTCCTATCCCTAATTGTGTAAAGTAAGCGCCGGTGAAATACATGTATGAATATTTGAATAGAGTGGTGCAGTAACAAATACTGATTTGTTTGTTCGACTGGTGTTTAACCTTGGTTTTTAGCTTATACGAAGACAGCTTTTCCACTTCTTACTCTTTGCTACTTTATATCATTGAGAAAGAACAAAAAAAACGAGCGGAAACCTTGCAAAAAAGCACCACCGCTACAGCTAAATCACCTCGTGTGACTCCCTCATATTGCTAAGCATGTCCACTGGGCATGCTGGGACGCTTGATTCCATGCAGTACATCAAATAACAAATATTGAGACAAAGGGTACTAACTTACTACAAGTATATTAAGAACTCTGAGCATGGTGAAATTTGAAAGTTTTTGTACATGTAAATGACATACCTGAAGCTTCGAGTATCCAACATTGCCTCGTAATAAAGACATTATGGCCGTGGAGTGTATCAGAGCAAGTAGAGCCTGCACTCAAACCTCAGTATCACAAGTCTTGCTATCATAGCAATATGCACGTAATCTCTCAAACTCGCTACAACCTTACACTTCAAACACATACATGATTTTCATGTTCAGTTCGTCTGTTTTTTTTCTGCTGGTTTACTTCTACAAGAGGTCGAGTTGTGAACAAGTCCTGGCTCTACATAGGTAAACAAATGTTAAAGCCCTAGGCACAGCATGGCAAGTTGAAACCCCCAGGTTGGAACATAGAACAAACACTAGATGGGGACATAACAGTTTCCTAGCAAACCCTGGTCAGGTGTTAACAGGAAATCACAATTAAATTAAAAAGAAACTGAGGCTGTTCTCGTTTGTAACACATTTGATCAGGTAGACTATGACTAGTGTTCAGGTGAAAATGAGCCTCCCAAACCAAACAGCTGGACATCTAGGCTTTTATCTTATCCACACTTACATGTAGCTCAAATCTGATCTTCAAAACTATGTGTGAAAACTCTAATGTCTATGTTTAGATAGATCTCCCAGCAAAAGATGACAGTGCAAATATGAAATAAAAACACAGGGACATGACTGGCCAGCCTTCACTAATAAGGGACCGTCTAATATTATCAATAACTTGTGAAAGACTCTAAGGATACATGTACATGTATGTATGATGGTTTAATCAATAGTTTAGAGTGCTTCTGATTATCCATTGATAAAGACCAATCAGCCTTGTGTGATTGATTAATTGGGGTTTATTGCCCTGCTCAGGGGTATTTCACCTCTATGGCGGTGTGCCAGCCCAAAGGGTGAAGGAAACCCTTGACATCATTGGCTACATAAAAGACGAGACAGGACAAGGACAGAAGAAAAAAAACACAAACAACTATGGTTCCTGATGTCCCTTAGATCAAACAGAACATGGAAGTTTCTACGCAGACAATCAAAATCGTAACTGTATATTCTGGTTTGAGGCGCTCAAGGGATTGTAATGGAGAAATTATACCCCAGAATAAAACCTCTGTCTACTGACTAGAGAAGATGAAACTAATTCTGAATGATGTTTTGAAACAAAAACATTTCATAGATTCTAAACTAATGTCTTTTTTCTGAGCTGTACAATGTAACTGTTCTTCATTTATTATTAACATTGTCATCAAGTGTGCGATTTTGATAGTCTTTTGAATTCTTGGCAGCATTATAATTACATTGTACCTTTTCAGCAAGGCTACCTCAAATCTTACAAATATAATTTGTCTGTTTCCACAGAAACTGTGAGTGTATGAAATAGGCATACACTATCATGAATACATAATCATATTAATTAAGGTCCTTGGTAATGTAATTTGGCAATGTTATTTTGTGTGGCAATTTGAATCTCAGATCCAGCAGAACAAATACTCTCAAACATAGTAATATAATCAATAATTTGGAAAACAGATTAAACACATCTTCAGCACATAACTGCACGTTTTCAGCCATATTGGGATTCTGAAATATGTGCTGGAATAAAAGGTCTATCTCTAGCCTGTAATAATGTACATGTAGTTCTACATGTAGTTCTACTTAACTTCAGATCAGGCAGATGTTTAAGTTCACAACAAGGACAATAAGTCAATTAGGGTGGAGTGGCAAATATAAATATCCACCACAAATTGAAGAGAAAGAGTTTAACACCTGTTGATAAACATCAGGCTGGGTTTTACAGTGAGGCCAATCAGTAACTCTACATGTACACGTATGTACATTCACCACTAAAAGGCTTGCTGAGAATATCCAGTAAATATACAACATTGCAAACCGGCCCACAAGAGACAAGATATTGATTGATTCAGATTTTACACCATGTACACGCAGTTTATTTAATGCAAAATACAATTTTGTTTGTTGCAGCTCGAATACATGTAGTTGTCTAACCGATGACCCTCCTGTTCACCTGAGCAATTTAAACACTATGCACCACATTTACCTTGATAGTAAACATCAAACTGCGACACATTTTTAATGAATTACAAATGGTACATGTATATACCAAAGTCATTCAATTATGTCCTTAGGACTCAGAAGGGCAACGTTGGGTGCCACAGGAATGACCAAAGTACTAAGCAGGTATAAACATACCATATAATTAGAGATGTGACAAAAAAAGCATCTACATGTACCTCTCATTTATTTATGTGTTTGCTTGGAGATTTACATAGGTGCACGGTTGGCTTTTATGCACTATCTTGCAATGACTACTCTTTGTTCAAATGTAGCTAGTCCATTACAACGTAAAAATACTACTATTATATAGATCTGATTTTAATCAAAATGCGCAACTAATCTACTTATTGCTTAACACAGTTTTCTCTATCTCCTTTAACATGTTTACTATACCAACGACACAGCTCTATGTAAAACTCATTCAGGTACATGTATAAACAGATGTGTAGGACGGTTGCCCAGAAAGAAAGGCATTGTTTGGTGCAATCAACAAGGTAAATAATTACAGAATGTCTTTTTCAATAATAGGTTTTTACACAGGATTGGGGAGTGAGTTTGTTTTTACTGTCTGTAGGCAGATTAATTGATTAAATGATTGATTGATTTGTGTTATGTAGAACACCATCTGCCTAATGAATTAAACTACATGTATGTACAAACAAACAGCTGTAATTAGCCAAACCTTCAGTTGATTACCTTTATATTTAAAATGTGTTATGCCATTAAATAAAACATAATCCTGAACCAAGCATACACTTATGCAAAATTCATACATAAAAAAAATAGACTTTTTAAAATAAAAACTAATGTCTGAAAACCTCAGGAAGAGAGAACATTAAAGCGGATGACCTTGGAATCTTGAGTTTACAGCCAGATGTTCACACTAAATACATTAGGACAGGATATGTAAGTAAACACTAGTTAAAAGCTCTATTGATTAAAATAACATCAAATTAAGCACAAAAATGATTGGTTTGCTAGAGCTATGCAGTACCAAACTACCATTGAAGGTTATTTCACTAACTCGCAAAAGTGCCAGAAGAAATGATAGTGGAGACCTGGCAAGTGGCAAAGACCAAAGGAAACCACCCTAACTCCAGGCCCCGCATGTGCAAGTCACTGTGAAGCAGAAGCCATTGCAACAAACTTGTATAGATCTACGCTTAGTTTCCAATAAAGTTAGGTACATATAACCAAAGACTCGCAACGAGTTTTCAGCTAAAGAGATTTACACAAATGGATTTTTTCTTTAAATTTGAAGTGTTTAGAGTACCTAGATAGCCCTCCCTTTATCCACCACCCACTAATATTAATATTTAATTTGTAATCTTATATGATTTTGGTTTGAATGATAATCAGTGGACAGGACAAAAAACAGGACACCACAACAAATCAGCTTTCAAATATTCCTTAGCTCAGAGAGCACCAGGGCATCACAAAACTCACCCAATGCACATGCTGTTTCAGTTTAAAACCTCTGGATGCAAAATCTTCCATTTCCTTGGAAACTGTAGGCAGCACATTTCTACCTGCGGCGAAGCTAAGCAGGTCTATGAGAGCTTCGCGTTATGGGGTTGGTGACAAAGTTAATGTTATAACATAGGGGTGACAAAGTTAATGTTATAAGAAAGGGGTGACAATGTTAATGTTAAGAGATTGGCCGATAAATCTAGGTCAAATGTGACGAAGGGAGACAACTCCTGAGCTTAAAAGAGGCAACCTGTTATGCAGTGGGTTGCGTCCTTACCCGGCTTTCTCAGTTGATCATACAATGGTAGCCAACCATTGGAGCTAAATCAAGGAACTCTGCCGTTGTCGAAGAGGTCCCACCCCCACCCCCCGCAGGTCTCTGAAGAGCTTTCCTTCTTGTTTAAAAAGAATTTGACATTGTCTTACAGTGTACTTATAGATGTAAAATGTTAATATAGTAGGGGGCTAGGGGCAGTGGATTTTAGACACATACAATGTATGGGTTTATTTATTCTTCTTCAATTTCTTTCTCTCCTTTTAAGTTCGTTTGATTATGAATTACTGTCCGAAAATCTATTAAAACAAGACGGTTGAGCCAGTGTACATGCAAATTGCTTAAGGCTCATTCTAATGTTGCGATTTGAAGTAAGGAATTCCCCTAATTTGTTGTGTTTTGATTGGTTAAAAGATGCAGACACAGACGCCTCTGTACATGTAGGTTGCAAACGGTCAAGCTCTAATGGTCTGTATTTATTGCATTTCAAGATGGACACATTTGATTTGATTGCAGTTTGAGAAACACTGAGATTTTGGCAAGAAGCAAGTTTTTCCTGGAGAACAGCCATGTAGAATCATGTGTGTGACACAGGTGAGATTCGCTAAGGTTTTACAGTGTCTTAATAATACCACGTGCAAAATTCTTTAAATATTTTTATGAATTTGTAAGTGGCTGTATTAGACCCAAATACATTTAGAGAGGTCTGGTCTGCTACTTTTATAGACAAATTTTGTTGAACACATTATGAAGGCTTAAATATTGAGTTACATGTATGATAAACATCAGTTACATCGCATGAGGGCTGCCCTGTCCAAGCACTTACATGATAAATGTATAAGTGCTAAAGAAAATTGACCAATAATGACCAATAATTTTCTTGAGACAGTGTCCATCTTTTTTCATTCTACATGTACGTCATTTGGCTTAATTACACAGAGATACATGTATAGTACAGTTGCAGTCATGGGACGTCATGAACCTGGACATGCCGATAATAGAGACTGTCTGTCAGCAAGCCACAGATGGACATCATGGTATATATTGTTGTCCACATTAACCGACATGACAAATTTATAAAAATTAAAAAAAATCCTTGACATATTTTAGTATTGTAATACTAAATATTTAAACTGATATGTGGGTTATTGCAGACAGAACCATCCTTAATATATAAAGACTAATAAAAAATAATCAGAACTTAAAAGTCAGGATCAGACTCAGATGAAATATATATGTGTCTGTATATCAAATGTCAATTGAAAGCTATAATTAATTTCACTTTTTGACAGGTTTGAAGAAATTCTATATTTAGGGGGTTATGCAACGAGAACCTGAGTGATAAGATGAATATCAGATCACAGATATTTATAGGACCATAGAGGCTAGAGTTGGATAACCTTTTTCCCATATAATACTCGGTAAAACCCATGTGAGAACACCGTGCGAGAAACTTCATCCCACATAGGTATGTGGGATGAGTGCTCGACGCACAGACAATCAAAATGTGTGCTCTTTGGTGACGTTTTTCCTTTGTGACATCATTTGAATGCGTCTCTTTCTAGTGCCTTTCGCGTCATAGGACTGGCTGAAAACTCAGTTATTTTTGTTTGTTTATTGTTGTTTTGTCAAATATAGAGGCTTGTGAATTAAAAGGGGGGGGGGGAATCTCACATTACATGATTTTGGGGAAAAAATGTCCACTCTCGAGAAAGGAAAATCCAACCCAACCTCGCCTGTAGTGAGGTTAGGATGATTTTTCCTTCTCTTCAGTGGTAATTTTCATCCTTAAATCATGTTACATGTATGTGGGATCCTTTAATTCTCATTCTACATCATTTTACACCTTTTAAGTGTGATTTTCGTGTAAAAATCTATAAATTTTGTGAGAATTAAATGTTCATCAGTCATGGTCTATACAACTTTGTGACAGTATAGAGATATTTAATAATACTTCTTGTAATATGGAGTCATGGCTCAAAGTTGACTTAACACTTCTAAGTTATACGATTACAATTCCTAATGTTAAATTTAATTAACATGTGGTTTAATATGCCCTTTATACCTCTACATAATGTATAAATTTTTGTTTGGCAAGGTGTGCGTAGCGTGTATTTTTAACCCCAGTACCTGACCCTGGTTAAGTTAGAGGGATATAAAGGGAAAATAATCCCTTTATTTAACTCTCTGTTAAATCTACATCAAGACCAGAGTGTAGATTGTGGTGGGTAATATGACATCTTTAACAGCATCTGTGGCAAGAAGCCTGCACCATAAGCTCAGTTTTGTAAAATAGGAAAATTTTTAAGCATTTATGGTTCTTGGCAGTAACCACAATGTTATGCATTGTACAGGTCACTGAAATATTTTCTGCCAAGATATACGTCTATATGGAAGGATAATTTACATGCAATATGAACACATTAGTCTGTGATTATCTCATTTAGAGCGACTCCCCAGGCAACATATTTGTTGTTAAAAGTTGTTTACCTTTAATATAAAAACCATAAGTAAGAGAGAGAAAAAATCAACAGCTGGATATCATCCTGAAAAAAATACACATATGTTGTAAATACTACATGTAATAGGTAAGTATATTATATTATTAAGCTTTATTATTTCTGATAAGTTAATCTAAGGGAACTAGAAATGCTTATAGTACTTAAATCTTCTCTTTCTCTTTAAATGAAGTTTATTCAATTTGTTTTAAATTGATTATCTTAATCAATAAAAGAAAATAAAAACACTTTTGTTTACAGTTGATATACAAGTACAGTTTTATTTAAACTAATTTTGTTTTAAAATGCAGATACATCAATTCTAATAAAATATATGTATTTTAATTGATAGCTTTTATAGACTGCAAATAAGTTTATTTACCATTGCCTAATCAGTTATATACCATGTATAGCGTAGTCAATATAAATCAATTTTCTGAACTTATGTTAGAAGCTAAATAATTTTATTTAGAATGATTTACTTTTGTTAACATAATTATGTTGACTGGCAAACTTAAGTGATTGTCTCCCTTTGCTATCATATATTTGCTCTTAAGCATTTAATATTTTTTACATAATTTCTTGTCACACCGACAGTCAACAATGTCTCCAACTCCATGTTATAAGTGATGCATGGTAGTGTATGAAGTTATATAAGAGCCCAATATTGACACATTACTAGAGTTTTTCCCCTAAGTTATCTAATTTACGACAATAGCAGAGCATCGTCAACACAAAGCTAGCAGTTTACATATTGACACAAGTTTCTAACAAGGATTTTATAACACTTAACAATGCATGTGGTGCTACATGTAGCCTTCCAATTCAATCAATAATGCATCTTCTTTTTTACCTACTTAGCAAACAGTTAAGGCCTAAACCACCTGTCGTACAAACAAATCTCAGTCAAACCTTAGGCAAAGTCATACAAATACTCTAAGGTTTGTGATTTCGATATGCGAGATATAGACATTGATCTGAAGCTAGAATCAATAAAACTATTTACAATCTCTTTAATTCACTAAAAATTCCCAAAATAACATAAACTTATAATACTATGAAGGGCATGGAAATACATCTGGGAGGTACATGTAGGTGACAAGTTTTTCAGTTAGAATACAACCAAGATTTAACAGAAAACATAAATGTATTTGTTTACATGCTATAAACTTTCACAGCATGCAAAAAAGGTGAATTATTTATAAACAAATTTAAGGTGATTTACAATTTGAAATATGGTACTTTTGAAATGATCAATAACAAAAGACCTCTTAAACAATGTGTAAAGTGCTGTTGGGTAGACATGAGTATATTAAAAGCCATAAAGGGAGATTATCACATGTATTACTGCAATCAAACTTCTGGGCTGTATCCATAGAGCTACATGTAAGTATTTTTTAAGTTAAGCAGTACTTAGCCAAACTTCAGCATTGTATTTTCCAATGGAAAGCTTTTAATGTGATTATGTGAAATGAATTAGTTTTCATTTTGAATGTTTAACTGGTTATCAGACCAGTATACTATAACTTCACAAAAAGTGTTTAAACATGTTATTTGCTGCTAAAATGAGGATTTAAATTTGTCCAAGTTTTTATTAACTTTAAAAAATGTGTAAAGGCCCACCAACCGCTTAATGGGCTAAAACAAAAACTAAAACTAGATTTCCTATTTTTCTTTAAAATCAAAGCAAAAGAATTGAATTTATGTGGTACCACAAAAATTCAATACGCGCCAAAACATGACGATAACTGGACAGTACCTACTAATTTAAGCTTATGCTGATAGATACAAATGTCTTTGTCTGTCTAGAGTGCTTAATTGCCTAATTACGGGAAACATTGATTGTATATTTTAGGTAAATGAATGTCATTTTAGTGATAAATAGTGTACTTATAGTGTTTAGGCTTCCATCTCGTTTAGTGGTTAGTGGACATTTAAAGAGACATGGGCGCCCAAAATAATGAATTTTTTGCTTAATTATAGAATTACAGGAGTTATACTTATTTTTCTCACGAAGCAGAATTTTAAATCTTTTCGATAATTCCACCCCCAACTATCTAGGCTAAGTAGAAGTTAAGAAGTAAATAAAGGTATTAAATTTAAATATGCTTCCAGAATATTAAAATGAAGGGACAGCAACTCCCGTATAACACAGTCTTAATAGACATTCGTAGTTTCGTACCTTAGCATAAAGAAGGCCTGTGAGCTTGATAGGCGAAATTCCGCTTTTATTCTTTCAAATGATTGGAATCTATTTATACCTTACCCCTTAACGATGCTCTTCGATGGTCACCATTAACTGTCGCTGAAACGTGATACAGGAGAGTGTCATTTTTCACCACTCTATTAAAACAAATCCTGCTGTATCACATTTTGGCGACATTTAAAGGTGAATGAAGAACATTGCTATTAAAGGTATGGTTTAATTAGATACGAGTCATTTGCAAAAATAATAGCGGAATTAAGTCCATCAAACTCAAAAGCCTTTTTTATGCTATAAATTGATTGATTGATTGATTGATTGGGGTTTAACGCCGTACTCAGGGGTATTTCACCTATACGACGGCGTGCCAGCCCCATGGGTAGAGGAAACCACCGTTCACGCCACTGGCAACATAAAAGCAAGACAGAAAAAGGGGGGAAAAAAAAGAAAAAAACGACAACACGTAAAAAAAAAAACTACTACATGATGCCCTTTAACTCCGAGAGCACCAGGGCACCAGGAAGCTCCCGCCCAACCACCCGCTTTATGCTATAAAGGTATCAATCTCAAAGCCTTGTTAAACGTGAGGTGCCACCCCTTTATTTGAATTTTCTGGAAGGATATTTTAATTTAATACTTAGCGTAAAAAGTTAGGGGTGGAATGAATGAAAAGCTTCTAATTGCGGCTTCTTGAGAAAAATAAGTATAACTAATGCAATATTCTATAATTGTGAAAAAAAAACAACATTATTTTGGGCGACATCTTTTAGTAGCTTTTATAAATATGGGCCCAGGTTTATACCACATATTGCCGATTTAATTCTGAACTCCAATTTAAATGTAATTAATCTAAAAGTAAAGAGTGCATTAAATAAAATTCTCAGATTGAGTATATGTGTTCAAATAAGTAATTAAGTAATTAATAAGTTAAGAAAGCTGCTTAATTCAAAATAAGATTAACAAATTAAAGTGATCTTTAAAAGCAGCTGTAAAATTGCATTATTAAAGTTATTACAAATGATTAATTTGGTGTCTTGATCAAAGAGCCAAAATTGGCAGGAAGACAGGAAATGAAAGAATCCTTCTGCCTTCTCAGCATATTTTCTTAATCAGCAAACTGGATTTAAAACTTGAGACGACAAACAGACAAGATAGAGAGCTAGTCTATCTCTATTTGTAAGGATGTACAAAGTCAAGACACAACTTGCCCTCCTAAACCGATAACCCTTTTATTCAAATATACACTGTCGGACTGTCTTACTGTCATCTTACTGGGCTATTTCCATTAAAGTGCACGTTTGGCTTTTCCATCATTTCTTCTTGGTAGAGCACCATGTGACGTCAAAAGTGTGAGAAAAGCCAATCGTGCACCCCACTTGCTATTTCATGCTGAAATGAGGGCCATTAAAATTCAGTTTGAATAATTTCTTAATATGATAATAAATATAGGGATTTTGAAAGAAACCAATAGTTTTAATGAAATAAACACAATATGATATTTTTCGTATGGAAGGAAATTTTTTCCTAAAATACATGCAAGGGCTTCAATCCAGTTTAAATATTGGTCTATAAATTATTATACAGGGACTTTAGAAGACACTAATACAGCTCAACTTAAAGAAGCTATACCGCAGAATTTAGGGCAAAAATCGACTAAAACGAATTAAACCGTTTTTTTTTAATATTTTTTCTGGTATGGCCCAAAGTAAAAGCTTTCTAAACATATCAACCGAGAATGTGCAATTTACCATATTAAAATAGTAATAAAAGTCTGTAAAATCTATAATGCGGTTATAGATTTTACAAACTTTATTATTTTTTTGCACGTTATATCGCACATCTTCAAGGTTGATATTTTCTGAAAGCTTATACTTTGGGCCTATCTACAAAAATATAGAAAACCCGGTTTAATTTGTTTTAGTCAATTTAAAATACTTTTAATAAAATATACACAATACAAATGCCACTGGAATAATACAGTTAAATCTTGTCTGTATAGTTAGAAAGTTTTTGAAGAAATAATGACCCAAAATTCTTTTGAAATATTTTTCTTAATAATTAATGGCAATGGACAGAAGGATTTGGGAAGAAACAAAGTCAATTGAGTTCAGCTGCACTCATAATACTTTACACAAACACACACAGAATAAATGCCAGTGGAATCCACCGTTATAAAGGTATCATTTTTAAAAGGGAAATTAGTTATTGCACTATGAAAGAGTAAATGATTAAGAT
>JAVFBY010148557.1:0-11527 GCA_034781015.1 Tonicella lineata
AAAACAGGAGAACACAACTGCTGTCCAACAAGATTATTTGGAACACACACGTACCCAAAATACTACTCTGTAAAAAAAATGAGCTTCTTTGAGAAAAAAATCTGGATTTTACTTTTTTCAGAATTTTTCTTGGAAGTGTGACAAGATTATCTGAATTAAATAAGAAATGTGATAATATTTTTTTTAATCAAGAAGATTTTATCTCACAATTTCTTAAGGTTATTTTTGGGAGTGACAGAACAAAACGTTACACGTTTAAGAAAAATCTTTATAAAATTATTTCACAAACAAGAATTGTCACTAAAATGACATGTCTTAATACGTAAAATATATAATGCAACGTTTTCCGTTGTTTTACAAAGCGCTCTAGGCGACCAAAGTCATTTGTATCTAACAGCGTTAGCTTAAACTAGTCACGCCCAGTTATTGTACATGTTGTGGCGCATCTTCATTTACATGGGTACCCAAGAAAATACAAACTTTTCTTTAATTTTAAAGAAAAATAGGAAATCAAATCTTTAAGTTTATGGCAAAAATGAAAGGTTCAGAACTTTTTCTATCTGGCCAAAATCTAGAAACTCGTCGATCGATAATACGTTCATGTCGTCAACACTATTGCTGCACTTGCATACAGTTTAATTTCAGAGAAAACATATAGACACAAATCCACAGCTCTGTTCACTGTCATTGGCTTCTCTTTTTTGTTATCTATAGTTTGATGCCATGCGCACTCGACGTCCGTGTCTGTTCTATAAGTAAAGCGATATTCGGCAGTGAAAGTGTTTAAGTCAACCTATTCACAGGCTGCTGGAAACTGAATTGATCAAGATGAAGACTCTATTCCTGGTTATGCTCCTGATAATTGGATGCAGTATGTTGAACTGTGCTGAAGCAAGTCTCTCTCGAATTGGAGAATATCTGGCTGGTGACAACCTGCTGACAAAACGGACATATAGTAAGTAAATCAAAATATATTGATAACCTATCGGATTAAAAGCATTTTTTAACATGAATATTGACTAGGTTGACATGGCTTTGCTTTGTGTATCTGGTAAAAGAGGTATCTCATTTTGTGTTGGTCCACTTCTATGTCTGACATTGTAATGTTGCACTATTTGTCTTCCGGCATCATGTTTTGCCTTCTCTGTCGTCCTTAAATGTCTTCAGTTTTGTCACAGTGACCTGCTAGTAACGTTGGGGTGGTTTCCTGAACCATTTGGCTCGGACGCTAGTACGATTGAAATGATTATAAATAACGAATTCTCAAATGAAACAGACACACTTTATTAAAAACCGATCATATGGGGCATTGCATGAGTTGTCAAGCTTTGAATTATACAGATTTATCTCCGTCGTTTGAACGAGTTTAGCACATGAAATATGTGTCCTTAGATAAGAACGTAATTACGGTTTTCAACATATTGGTTTGCCATGTTTGTGTACATGTATGTATAAGGAGGTAGGGGTGTTGGGGGGAGGGGGGGGGGGTCTGTACGGGGGCCGATCTGTACATATATTTTTCAATATTGTTTAATTATCTGTTAAACTTTAGGTTCAAAGCTTCTCGTTGCATGGTGCAAGGCCTTTGTAAGGGTTCTTTCATTCGTCGAATAAATAAAGCTTAATAATATATAGTTTCAATTGTGCTGGTGGCGGCGCTAAGTACGAGAGATTAGGGTCACATCGTCAATGCAATCCTAATTTGGTCTCCTAATTATGAAATAAATGAATAATAATAATGAGATTGTATATCCTCCTTAGGAGATAATGTGTCCTATTTAGAGGATGAGTAAATCATAATTGAGAGATTTTTAAACAATAATTAACCGTTAGTAGGAATCGTATACGGTTTGTTTGACGAGGGTTGAAGGCCGTGCTGAGGGGATACATGTATATCCTACCTTTATGAAGGAGTGCCAGTACAACAGCTGTGCAGGGCCAGCCTCGAGAAAAACTAGCAACATGACATCGTGGCAGAACAAAGGACAGGAAGATAAAGAAAAACACTTGACAACACAAACTGACGACGTATATGTATGTATGCGAGTAATAGATCACTCGATATTCAATACATGTTGCCACCACGATTGCTGCAACCGAATACGGTTTATCTTCTCTGGGAAATTTTGGCAACAAATCCACTTTATGTTCACAGCCATAGCTATGGCTAGGTAAAAACGCGTGTCTCACATAAGGATAATAACTTTTTTCGAATAACACAGTGCCCCACTTGACTTTCATTTCCACAACGCTGGGCAAGCTAGTGCTGTCGTGGCTTAGCAGTATGAGCTCTGGACTACGGAACATGCTGCAAATATATTTGGGCGGTCGTGGGTTCGAATCGAGTCCCCATAGGTCCAACTTTTTTCTGATATATATATATATAAATTTGTTTTTGTCCGGGTTTCGGACTCAGGGTTAGTTATAATTAAGTGACATTTGTTATTTTTTCTAGGGTTAATTATGTTTTATAAAATCTTTTAAAGTCAAGTGTTGTTCGAAAAAAAAGAGATTATCCTGATTGGTGGCATTTCGTTTTAACCACGAGTGTTGTACGAGTAACAGATTTATCTCCCTTTTAGCGCACTAGATAGCGACACTCAGAAATATACGGGCCATCTTGAAAAATCCCAGAACAAAGATGACTACTCTCAATACACTGACGCCAACTGAACTATTTTCGTTGTGTTTCGCAATAATTTATATATAGATACATATATTTATGTTGATACTCCAATGGCGCTTTTTTGTCACTAAAGTGAACTTTTTTGTATATTTGATCAAATTAAATCTTTTTTTAACCACTTTTGCGCGGAAAGATGGACCAAATTCTAATCACTATTTCTTTATGAGTAAATCGCCGAAAACCATCCGCCCCCCAGGATTTGGGGGAATGGCTACGCATTATCCTAGTGATTGTTCTCAAAGATCTCGCAGTAGGCAAATCACGCGGTAATAGTATGCATCCAACCCAGTACATCAAAAAGATAATTTAAAATAATGGAATGAAAAGACATGTAGCATTCAAATATTTCCATTTAACTTGTTACAAAGACAGTAAAAAACCTGTAAAAATATGAGCCTTGGGCAACCGCCTTCCGCAATGATCCTGAATTTAAACTTTGGTTTGTGAACATTTATTTTAGCGATCTTACGGCATGACCACCCGATTGATCAGACTGGATTAATCTGGCCGCCCGTCTAGGAGAATATTGAGCCACCAGCACTATGTGCTCTGTTGGCTTTGGCTTTAGTCTGTTTGGCCCTACTGGGTCTGCGTCGAGGTTCATACGATCCAACCATATATATATCGATTTCCATTTCCTCAAGGGCATTAACTCGGTTGACCAAAACGACCGGCTTTGATCCCAGGGACGCTGTTGAACGTTTAGCGGAGGGAGAGTTTGCCCTCCCTTATAAGCGACAAACTCAAATTTGAACAGCATCCCCGGTGGCCTTAGACAGACAAACATCTGGGTCAGATGGTCTTAATGTGTGTTTCTTTGTTTGTGTTTGAGTTACTATTTGTCTGTTTGTTTGATTTTGTTTTACTATTTGTTTCTTTATTTAGTTTCGTATTTTAAAAGTTTTGATATTTGGTGCTGGGCTTTTGGTTTGAGTGACCCTTTTTTTGTTTGAAGTTCTCATCAACAACAGAAAGGCAGTCTTCTCCAAGAGGCCACGTAAGTAGTGTCTGTGTAAACACCGAAGTGCAGACAAAGCCACTTTCCGTGTAACCTTGGCATATGTTGGAGATGACCTATATTACATAGACACAAGAGGCCATGTTTTGTGATAACTAACTTTTTTTCTCAGTTTTAATTATTTGTATAAATTGTTTTCCTTTGATATGATTGGGGCAGTATTTGGAGCAGTCCATGCATGCGGAGCTCATCACAGATATAGCATTTCTAAGGCTTGTTGCAACCAAGACCTACATGGCCTTTCAACGAAATCAACGAAAGTTCAACGAAAGCAAGCGAGACCACCTCTACATTTAGCCTTACCATGCCCAAACGTTTGACATTGGAAATACCTTGTTGGATTGGGGTGGAGGTGTCGATCTTCATCCTGTAAGGTCCAATGTAGATGTTTTCTGGAATTTCAACTAACTTAACATTAACAAACTTGTGTTGAGTATGGTAATTGTACCATCTTTCTTTGTTTTAAATCTTTTAACATTGGTTATCCCTTGATCTATTAACTCGGTGCAGATCTGGTCTTCTGAAAGTCCAGAGAGATCCTTGCTAGGCTTCAGAGAATGCACATGCTGCTATTAAGAGTTCTATGAGGCGATACGGTTATTGGAAGGTCAATATTGTTTTTAATTTGATTGAAAGTATGGCCTGTTGCTCCATGATACATTCAACCAGAATAACATCACTTAATATTTTAGAAACATTTTTGGAACTGACGGCTGTCGCATTAAAGGTTTCATTTAAAACGAACGGGGATATTTTAGACACAGACTTGTTTACGCCTTTTCTACTGACTGCTATGTGCTTTTTATTAAGATCCACATCAATTATTTCAGAGTTTCTTTTTTGTAAGCGTGTTGGTATTGAAGCTATGTTTTTTTTGGTTTCAACACCCATATTTCCAGTGCCTGCCGAGGTGCAATGGCCCACAGGGGCATTTATATATGAAGCTTTTTTCTCAATATGGTAATATAGAAGTTTCGAATATAACGGGTACAGTCCTTGTCATTTTCCTTGTTTTTAGTCACAACTGTGGTATACCTCCATTTGTTGGAAAAAATTGACTTATAAACACTTTTCAATTCACCATCACAGACAGTGCAGCGGCCATTTTGGATTTATCTGCAATCGAGCTTGTTGGTCAAGTGGATAGTAGAAAGAGGCAAACAGCCTGAAATTTGGCAACGATTTGCACATAATTGTGTCACTGAATCATACAATTTTTGCAGAAGTAAAAGAGGTGCATTGATATTAATATCTTATGGCGGTCATCTTGCATTTGGCATCGATCTCGGATTTTCTTAATAGATAATAAGGCCTTTATCTTACATTGTGCCAAGTCTTGAGCTTCTACGACAGAAAGTATCGCTCTGTCATCACTCGTACGTTGTATAGATGCAATGGCGGCCATCTTAGATTTAGCGCCCATCTTTGGCTTTCTCAACTATTGCATATCTTAATTCGATCTGTTATAACCTGATTGTGCCAAATTTGGTGCTTTTATAACAAAATTTAAAACTTTGACCTTCTAGTGGGCATCTTAGATTTGGCGGCCATCTTGGATTTGACTAGCTTTCTTCCATATCTAAAATTAATCAGCAGGTCATGACTCAACTTTGTGCAAAATTTGGTGCTTTTATCACAAAACCCACAATTTTTCACCATACTGCCGGACTATATAGTATCGGTACATCAGTTGGAGCCGGCAAACATAACTTACTTTTCACAAAATATCAATCCATATGATTCCACAGTTTCTTTTTGTTGAGGTTCGTCACGGGAAAAACAACGAAAACAGTGCGTCTTTATTTGCTTTGAAGAAATCCTTCGCGATGTTTATCTTATGTCTGATTGTGAAAAATATTATTTTCTTCTCTGCTGTTGGTTTAACCACGGGCCTGTGGCTTGACATATTTGATTTCATTGTGCTGTCAAAACACTTGCTCAAGCTAAGGGGAACTTCATACCTCCCGCGCAAAAGAGTTCCGCCTTAAATTTCCGCTAAGGAGACGGAGTTAAGGTGATGCTAAGGGGGCTTTGTGAAACCGGTGTAAGGGCATCTTAATTTTGGCCTTAACTGTCCCTTTAGCCACTAAGTTACCCTTAGCTTAAAGGACAAGTCCAGCGTTTTTCAACCTAAACTTATTATTTTTAACGTTTATTTTGTAAGACATTAGACCGTGTAAAATTGGGAACTGATTAACCATTACCGTTTATTTGTTAATTTACAAAAGTGAAAGTGACGTCCAAAATCGCCGATAAGCCAGGTCTCTTCTATACCCGCCTGGTCGTGGATGTCTTCGTGTAGCCTCTCTGCACACTTTATCTTTGTTATGCTGCTGTAGTTTCCTTGTAGATGTAGACGCATCCACTGGGAGACGTATAGTCAGGTACATGTACATCATCGTCTCGGCGTTTTTTGACGTCGCTTCCGGCTTTTAAATTAACTAATTAACGGCTATGTTTTATTGGTTCCCAGTGTCACACGCTTAAAGGTCTTTCAATATAAACGTTAAGAAAAAGATTGAAAGACGCTAGACTTTTCCTTAAGGAGACTTTGTGAAAGTGGGCCTAGATATATAAGAACTAAGCTCATCAAACCTTACGTTAGGTTTTACCAAGCCGAATAAAGAAACAGCATATACATAAACATATGCTCGACTATCTGACGTAAAATGGAATATTTATGATGCAAATTTACATACATTAATTTAGCTTCGCATGCCAGTGTTCAACTTTCAGTTAAAACATCAACATATACATTTTCAAATGCCAAGAACTGTTTCGATATAAATTATTATAATAAATTATTACAAATATTAAAAATTTGTGGAAAAAACAACATCATGAAAATCATAACTACATAAACTTTATATTCTGGTCAATTCTACACTACTGGTTGATTTTTTTTGTTACAGTACTGTTTGGTTTCTACACTACTGGTTCGTTTCTTCACTACTGGTTGTTTCCTACACTACTGGTTGGTTTCTACACTTCTGGTTGTTTCCTACACTACTGGATGGTTTTTACACTACTGGAAAATTCTACGCTACTGGTTAGTTTTTACACTACTGGTTGTTTCCCACACTACTGGTTGTTTCCTACACTACTGGTTGTTTGTTACACTACTGGTTGTTTCCTACACTACTGGTTGTTTTTTACACTACCTGTTGGTTTCTACACGAGTAGTTGTTTTCTACACTACTGGTTGGTTTCTACACTACTGGTTATTTCCTACACTACTGGTTGGTTTTTACACTACTAGAAAATTCTACACTACTGGCTCCAACATATGTAACACTCAGAAAAAAATGTATTTAATAACTTAAATTTGTATTCCATAACGACGGCGTGAAAATTTGCAGTGTGTTCTAAATACAGAATTCTAAACAAAAACCAAGCTTTTTATAGGTTTAGCCATATTAAACACTATGCCCCACTATCCGCTAAACGAGATGGTAGCTTAAACAATAGGAGCACACAGTTTATCACTTAAATTAAATGTCGTTACCTAAAATATATAATGCAATGTTTCCCGTCGTTGTAATTTGTCGCAAAGCGCTGTAGGCGGTAAAATACATTAGTTTTACGTAAAACAACATTAGTTTTGCCCAGTTATCGTAAACTGCAACAACAACATAACAAACTATAACTGCCACTAAATTTCTGGTTTCATGAGCTCTTTCAAAACTATTTCTTAAAATAACTAAATGGTGTTTATGGGATTGATGTAAAAGTGGTATTTGTTTCACAGAGAAGGGGAAATTGACACTTTATTTTCCTCTCCGAAGACACATTTCAGCTAAGAAAAATGTTTAAAGTAGCCAGTAGCCAGTAATTAAATGGTTAGGCTGTTGTGATAATTGTCGACCCTGTGTTTATTTTGAGGTGAACCCCTAAAAATACAAACCTTTACTTTTATTTTAAAGAAAAATAGGAAATCAAAACTTTCAGTTTATGGCAAAATAAGAAAGTTCATAACTTTTTCTATCTGGGAACAATACAGAAACTCGTCAATACAGAAACTCGTTGATTTTCCTTTTATAAATAAATTTAGCCCATTTAGCCGTTAGTGGGGCTTTAAATAATTGAACACATTTTAAAAATATGATTCAATTATTGAATTTATTTTTCAAATTTGATCAAATTATTCAACTTATTTTTAATATATTAAATAAAATATAAAAAATATTGAATATTGCAACGTTTGGCACGCTATAATTAAAGGGTCTTCCTATTACTTACCCTTTCGTTAAGTTTCAATAACGACATTCAAGTTCTCTGATGATACATTTTTCGGCTGTATTTTGTAAAAACGTTCCCAATAGTCATGATGGCTAATTAAAACAAAATAAATGATCTGTAATAATTATATCTATGCTGCTCAAGCATAAATATTTACTTAGCAGCAGAGTAAAATAGGAACTAGGTGATATAACAGTGATATAACAGTGAGTCATGACTGGATCATGCCCAGCGGAGTGTTTGGACTGTGGGCTGATTTATTTCTGTAAATGATGGAGTCACACGAGGAGACTTCGGCTAATCGGCGGGGATTCGCCGGGTTTTTTGTTTTCGTTTTTAAACTTTAGATCCGGAACCAAGTTGGTTTGTAAGGCAGTGCATAAAGACCACGGTTTAAAAAAATCAGGACATTATCTCCTTATTAAGAGAAAATTAAGCCCTAATTATCAGATAATAAATGTTATAGACATAATTTAAAACATTATTATGAAATAATTAGGCCATAATTATGATATAATTACGCCCTAGTTAGGATGTGTCCTTATTATGAGATAGTAAGTCTTTATTTCCTAATTAGGATTTATTATCTCCAAATTAGGACTAAATTATCTCATAATTAGGACTTAATTATCTCCTGATTGGGAGATAATATCCTTCTCATACCAGCTGCTTATTAAAACTTCTGATATTACTTAGAAATATAGATCACAATTATATTACATGCTAATTTAATACAAATAATCAACAACATTGACATCCCCTGTTATTTATATGGTTATACTGGGATACGCTTGTGCGTGTGCCATTTGTTTTTTTTTACTGATTTTGTGATTGTTTTACAGAAGATGTCCGAAGATTTAATGAGCAAAAAGTCGGCGGTAATCTTTGACTTTTTGGACGTAGAAAAAGATGGCATTTTGACTTGGACAGAGATGGAGACCTTCCCACGATATTTAAAGAATGTCGGGAAAGAAAAACTGGCACAAGATTTGGAGAATGTTTACAAGGATGTTTGGGCGCGAATACACGCAGCAATAGGAGAGTTGGCTTCCTCAAACGCTATATCCCGAGAAAATTTCATAAGAGGGACAAATATTGTTAGAAAAACTGCCTGGTTTCAGGAAAGTTTCGTCCGATCAACAACCGACATCTATTTTGACTCGATGGATCCAAATGGAGATGGCGTCATAAGCTTGGACGAATGGTGCGAATTCTATAAAGCAAGGGGAGTAACTGACGAGGAATTTATCAAGGAAACTTTCAACAAATTGGATGCCGATAGAAATGGTGAAATTTCAAGAAAAGAATACAAAGAAGCATTTGCTAAATTCAGCATTTCAGAAGACCCCAACAACGACTTTGCGTTTATTTACGATATCAACAGAGTGAACAAATGGTAGACATGTCAAAAGTGGGACTCTAAAGTGGGAATTTATAATTAAGTTTTTGGTACTTCTGTCGTTCAGCCTTTTCTTTTTCGTTATTTAGGGATAACGCTTTCTTACTTAGAACATATTCTAATTAGATTTGTTTGCAGGGTTAACTACGTGCGAGATGCGAACTAATAAACTTACCAGAAAGGAAATGAATGCAGGATACCTATCAACTCCATCTGACGAAAATGCTTTTTTGGTCTCTAGGCGGCGAAGGCATTTTATTTTGGGTGTCTTGACTCAGACATGTTGAAGTAACAGACTACATCAAATCTATAACCCAGACCTTAGTCTTGACCTATTTATGACGACACTTGGGAATTCGTGGCGTTTTTGCAATTTGACCTTTGAACTATCTGTTTTACAGCCCGCAATCATCGAAGGGCTTTAGTCGCATGCTCGTATCACATGCAGTAAATGACACCACCATCAAAAGAAGGTCAGCTTCAAAATGTCACCATATGTAACCTCAGAGATATATCTTGATTACGTATTTCATAGGAGATCTCACGAGAATCAGACTGTCTTGAACCCCACACCATGTGACGTCATTGAACATCGTTTAAAACAGGATTACATCTGATCTACATAGCGGCAATAACAATACCGGGGAGCTGATCTAGATACAGTGGTGGATTAACCATACTTAGGACCACAGGGTTAAAACCTAGGGGCCCACATGGGATAGGGGCCCCGATCGACTCTCGAAAACCAAAAAAAAAATTGTTCATGTGTTTCTACAAGTATGCTATCCAGATAAATATAGCTCGCAATGAAAAGTTATATCAATCAAGTTTAATACTTAACTAATTCAATATTTTTTTTGTCACACGTTCTTTTTATACTTTTATTTTGCACTTTTATTGGGGATTTTTCTGTTTTAAAGTAAAAAAAATTGTAATTGCCTTACACGAAAAACACCCTTGACGTAGGTCTATATCAGATTTAATTTTACGGGACACTTAAAAGGTAAAATATCCCTGCATGCACATACTTTCCAGGGCACTTATATCTAGTCATTCTTTTTATCATAAGTCGTTTCTTTAATCAACATCCAAATGTTTTATTTTTCATATCAATTTTTAATTAACCAAAACAAACTTTTATAAGCCAGAATAAACATTGATTAGTACCATAGTGCTGACATAGATCAGAAGGATTTTTAGTTAATGAGTAGTATAGTTACAGCATAATGAGCCCCCTACCGTATATGTAATAAACCTTCGTTGTTTATGTATGGCAAAAAATCGGCCCCGTTGTGTAGGTATAGCTCTCCCTCACAACGTTATTATCTATAAGCTCTTCACACACAGGATGGAGAGATAGCCCTTCGCGCACAAGCATTTGCATTACACATCCACACACAAGTGTTAATTTGTATTACACCTTCACACACAAGTGGCTCACCAAGTGACTCACCTCCGTTACCATGCCTTAATTGTGTTACGGAGGTAACGGATGTGAGCGTAACGGAGTTGAGGTTTTTATAGAGTATTGCGTTAACACAGATATATGACCCTCCTCCGGTCAATGTGTTTCAGTGCATGAAATGTCCTGCCAGACAGTCTACAGTTTGTGTGCTTTGTTTTAATTAAAACACTACAGACATTATTAAATTTTGGTAACGGAGTTGAGAATTCTTAAATGTACGAAATGGCAAACAGGGGAATTTGTGGTAGTACACATTGTATTCCTCACTAATTTTATTGGTGTCTGTGACCTTTCACAGCGCTGTTGAAAAGACCACATGGCAAACTACAATCACGGTGCAGTCATTCTGGTGGTCACAGCAATGTAGATGCGGTAACGGAGTTGAGTATGGTTTGCAGGGAAAGGTGCTATGTGAAAACACACGGAAAAATTAAAAAAGAACTTGTCTAATTTCCAACTTGATATCGAGCAAAGAGTACAGAAACAAAAATACCAGAAAGGTTTTACTTGCCAAGCTGTGTTAATAATTTTAAAATGCCGCTAAAATGTCAAAAAACATCTTTGGGGAGACGTAGTTTCATGTGAACACTGGTTACCGTTATCCCGAATCAGGGCAGGAGAAAATAATTTGTCGACTGATAACGGGTACATTTATTTGCTATATGCCCACACAATAATTAAAAGCAAAAAAAAAAAAAAAACTGTGGAGTTAGGTATTAT
>JAVFBY010148668.1:0-11527 GCA_034781015.1 Tonicella lineata
AACATTGCAGAATGACTTTTACAATTAAGTGTTCCTCGTGTAACTCTACGTGGAATTTCAGCTTACACATGACATCATCATTTTGTGAAAAAAAATTATATAAAAATGCTAGCTAGAAGGCATTTAAGTTTAAGTTGAAAAATTGTGATTCAGTTGTTTGCAAGTGTACAGCTGGATGGGTTTTACCCCATTTCTAGGACCTAATTTTTTTGTCGAAATTCAATTTTTCAACTCTGTTTTCTCAAAAACCATTTGAGCTACACCCATGGAATTTAACATGCTTATTATTTACATAATAATCTAGTTTTTATCTAGATTTTATAAATTCCGTTTACTGTTTTAATTATTAATTTTTTAATGTAAAAAGTCAAGTTTTAATAATTAATTTTAGGAAAATTGCTATCAAGAGAGAACAAGGAGAAAAAAACTCTGAGATACTGTTTACCAGATTATTAAATTAGCATGCCAAATCTCACGGCTGTAGCTCAAACGCTTTTCGAGAAAACAGAATAAAAAAATTAAATTTGGACAAAAAATAATGTACTTGAAATGGGGCAAAACCCATCCAGCTGTACAACTGAATCAAAAGTTTCAAACTTAAAACTAAATTACTTTTAACTGGCCGTTAAATTAACAGAGCTTTGTACAAAGGGCATTGACTCTTCCTGGAGAGAAATGTGATTATAAATTGTATATGTCGAATAGAGTTATTGCCCTTTAATGACCCTTTCGTATGGAGAAGGGGAGCATCCTTCCCATCATTTATGATTTGCGGTAAAGGGTTAACGTAGCTCAGTGTACAACACTAGATCCTTCGCCATAGCGTTGCACCACCCCCTTAACCTTGTGCCTCGGTTTTTCTAATTCATTGCTTTGTGGAATATTTGTACTTTCAGCCGTTACATACCTTTTCAGCCTTTATATAGCCCTCAAGCATCACATTTATACTAAAAAAGAATAAGTCAAAAATCCTTTGTCGCAACACCTAAGACGGACATTTTACTAATCATCCAAGTGATATAGGCCCTATTTCAAGGTAAAAAAAAAATAACACGCAAAACATTTTTTTATTCTTTTTTATCCGAGCGGACCCGTTACGGGCGTCATTCAGGTGTTGCAGGCGTCATTACGGGCGTTGAGGGCGTCACTGCGGGCTGGGTGCGTACGGTGCTATACATTTAACATACGTGCGCTCGGAGCTATACCTTTAACATACGTGCGCTCGGAGCTATACCTTTAACATACGTGCGCTGGGAGCTATAGTTTTAACATACGTGCGCCCCGGTACGCTAGGAGCTATAGCTTTAACATACGTGCGCGGTGCGCTTGGAGCTATAGCTTTAACATACGTGCGTGAAGGGGGTGAGCCCTCGTGAGGGGTGAGCGCGGTGCGCTTGGAGCCAATACTGAATAACGCACAAAAACACGTGCGCGCTTTCCCTATACCTACAACGGGGTCACTTTAGGGAGCCATCTGCTACAACATGGGCCTATTACATATAACGCATAGACGGTATAATGCGGTGACTATACTACTCGAAACAATGTGTTTGATGTAAAAGTGATATTTGCTTCCCAGAAAAGGTGGAAATTTACACTATTTCCTTTTCGAAGACACTATTTAGCTAAGAAAATGTTTTAAAGTATTTAAACGGTTGGACGAGTTGTCTGCCCTGTCTTATTTAAAGGTAAACCCCTCAAAACAACTTTTACTTTGATTTTAAAGAAAAGAAGGACATCAAAACTTTCAATTAATGGCAAAAATGTTAAGTTCATAACTTTTTCTATCTGGTAAAAATACCGAAATTCGCCGACTTTCAATAGTTTTAGCCTATTTAGCGGTAAGTGGGGCTTTAATGAATGAATTTTCTCTCAGAGGGGCGACGAAAGGGGTTTTTGTGTGGAATAGAAGGTTAGATTCGCGCAATTATGTGCATTGAGAAGACCTATTTGGTGTTTCATTAAAACTTTATATGTTTAACACAAATTCTTTTTATAACATTTACACGACTCGAGTTTAAAGGGCACACTTTTTTCTAGGTGCATGAAATTTTCATGTAATACGAAACGCGAGATTTACATGGTAAACTATAAAACATGCATATCTTCTACATTGAATTTGAAACTTACAGGCTTTACATGAATGATATACCTCTCTATCTACAGGCTAAATATCTTGATGAGAACCCTTACATCTACACAGTATAGATTGAAAAACAAACAATATTTACCATATCTAAATTCGTATGTCCTTCGTTTTATACGACACTAACTTGTTATTGTTTAAAACTGGGCAGAAATATTTTAGGTTGAGGGGAATGTCCGAGTAAAGGGGCATATACACGTTCAATAAAACTATCAATATCAGTGACTCATATTGAGTCAATATTATTGAACGTGTGTAGCCTATATTGATGACATATAATTATTGTCAATAACCATCATTGAGTCAATATATTGACGGATCAAAACCATTTTGATTTTTATTGACGATTCATCAATATATAGATGGAGCGTCAATTCCTCGAGCACAATATTGACCGTGTTTAGAGAATCCGTAACTATATTGCGTCAATATTTTTCGAATTTCGTCCCCTCGCAGACTTTGAAAGAGCACAAATGGCAACCATTTTGAACAATCACCAAATAAATGATGGCATTATTGACGGAAATATTGAATCGTGTGTGGGTATTTCCTGTCAATAGTATTGATGCCAATATATTGAGTCGATGTATTGAGTCAATAATATTGATGGTTTTATTGTACGTGTATAGGCCCCTTAACTATTTAGCCGACTTAACTTTCTTAAACAAGGCTATACGCCAAACAATATCACTCGGAAGGACCGGTTCCACAGACCTTCTCCCAAGAAGACCGTGCGTTTTCTATTTTTACAATTTTGTTCTCAGTATCGTGGTATAAAATATGTGGCAATTAGGGAAAAACAGTAAAGCTTTGGTAAACAGAATTAACGTAATTGGGTTATCTTTACCAAGAAAGGTTGTTATTCCACGTGCCTATTGTATCACACATTGACTCTGTTTGATGGCAACTCTGGACAGACTCGCAATGGTGGCTTAGTGTTTAATCCATAATTAAGATAAGGCCTATCCCACATGTTATATTACAAACAATATACATTTGTTTACTATATCATTTAAAACTAACGTTAGGCACATGTCTCTTCACAAGCCCTTTACTTAGATTACAGCCTGGCCTGATTGACATGTTGCAGTTTATTAACTGTTTATGAATTTAATATGGATTGGGACATGGTATATCGTTTATAATAATTTGTATAAAATGTGTTTCAAATATGAATGTACTCAAATATTTTCTGATAAAGATGGTTAACTGTAATTTGTGGATTAGCAATTAAGGAATAACCATGCTGAATTTGACGTTTTGCGACCGGTAATGCTAGGTTTTACTGTCGCAAACTGAGTTTCACTGGCGACGCGTTAGCAGAGCAGGTAAAACGGACATCAAACTTGATGTCAGCGTATGGATGTATAGGGGTGGTGTTAAGCTGACAAAATGATAAGCTAACTGCAAGTCTCACAATGACTTATCTGAAATTGTGAAAATAAACTTTCATTTTTCTTCTGTAGCAATATATTAACAAATGTTAAAAAAAGTGTTTTCCTGTTTTATTCCTTAGTACTTTCCACCAATGAGTTGTCGCTATCGCAATACACCCCGGACAATGTCAGTTGAGTAGAATGGTAGAATGGTGTAATGGTGTATACATTATTTATAACCTTTATTTAAACGATTACCATTTAATTCAGGCTTAGCTTGTTAACCCTGGTAATCACATATCAAGTAAATAACATTTGTTCTTATCACTTGAGGGTTGAACGTGTTTGCTAAGTTATATAGCAAATAACAAGTTAAAGTTCGTGCTTGATTTCCAACAAAACACGTGATATTTAATTGATATGATTTGTTAAAACTGGTCCTCCTGGCTGAAGTATTTCAATCACAACCCCACTCTGTTCCATTCACAGTTAAGCTATTAAAGTTCCAAACTACTCGAGTATTTTTCCATACACATAAGACCAGGGTTGGTATTACTATGTTACACAATTGTGGACTAACGATGCAATCCTCCAGTGCAGTCAACAATCCAGCAGTTTATCTAGATATGTGATTGGTTCAAAGGTTGAGTTCGATAGAGTTTAAAGTTGTAAAGTTAGTGCTGAATAATCATTAGAGTCTTCATATGCACTATATCGATTACAACGTAACTAAGACAGGATATAATGGACCTTCAAAAGGCTTTATATTGGATTGGATGTACTCCTGTATAAAATCTTTGAAAGTTTCATTATGTATTTAAATGTCGTTGATGCTTTTGATTAACGTATGCCCATACATGTTCCGTCGTACAGGCCCTTTCAGACGGCAACATGTTAACCAGTTTAAATTCCTAGGTGGCTCGAAACTGGTCTAACTTTGGCCGTCACAAAGCACAACTGGGGCATTTATTACGGATTAACTTCATCCACTTTATATGTGGCTTCGAGTTAGTTTTTGTATTTAAACTGGTTCAATGTTGCCGACTTAACAGACCTATATGCCCCAGATACAAAGACTCAACATTAGATCACAATCACGTTACTAAAACTAATGCGGTTTAATTTTGGAGGTGTGAACGGACACATTTCTTATTCGGCTTCGAGCGAACAGCTTAGTAGTTAAAGCAGTTGAATTTTAAACCGTTTTTTCGGCCGCCTGAATGTGTCTTTCGTAATCGAAGATAGGCTGCTGGTTCAATATGCAAAACTACAGAGGCCCGTTCAGACGGCCACAACTTAAACCGCTTTACAGTTAAACCGGGTTAACTTTTAAGCTGTGCACCGTTCAGACGACTACTTTCTAACGTGAATCGAAGCCGGATTAGACATATGTCCTTCATACGGCCAAATTTAAACCGTATTAGTTTTTGCAGCGTCGTAAGGTCCTTTCATACAGTCACATTTAAACTGGATAAAATTCGCAAATGGCTCAAAACCTGTTTAAATTTCAACAATTGAAAGCACACCTGCTGCATTTTAAGCCGATTAACAATCTCAGTGTCATTTTCAGTATTTAAACTGGATTAACATTACTGTTTGAACAGACCTGGCTTAAATGTCCCAGATGAAAGGACAAAATAGTGGCGAAACTGTTGCCGTGTCCGAGACCGCCATTGATCATGACAAAGAATTTCGTGACTTCATGCGATCCTCGGTGAGTGACTTGCAGCATACACTTAATCATGTACATCGTACACAACAGGATTTTCTCGGACGCCTTGCTCAACTAGAAAAATCTCAAACTGAACTTATTACGAGCTTGGGTCATACAGATAATACGGTACATGACTTATCAAGCACACAAAAGTCGCACGGCGATCAACTGAAACTCCTTCAGTCTGAAACACAAGCCTTATCCCGAGAAAATAATGAGCTTCGAGATAAATTATTCCATCAGGAACGATACAGTCCTGCTTATAATTTACGGTTTGGAGGCATCCCCGAAGAAAGTAGTGAAAATCCATTATTATGTGTCAAACAAGTTATTGAAAACAAACTAAATCTGCCAAACATCTCAGTAGAAAATGCACATCGTGTTGGTAAACAAAGAGACGGTCAAATTAGACATATTCTGGCTAAATTTATATATCGACCAGAACGACGAGAAGTTTTATTAAAATCAAAAGAATTGCTGAAGTCTGACAGTGTATTTATCACCGACGATCTTATACCAGAAGATAGACGCCGTAAAGCCAACTGTCGTTAATTAATGTCAAAATTGTATCAACAAGGAAGGAAAGTGAGATTTACACGCGGTAAACTGTATGTAGACGGGAAAGAAATGCACGTTGAAGGAGATTGACTTTTCCCCCTTCGCAAAATAATATGAGAAATCCTTACCACTAACAATAACTTTATTCTCTGTGTGTTTGCCCTACTGGCCACTGGTCATGGGTTCGAACCCCCAATATAGACATGCAAACCTTCTCTTTCTCTATAATTATTATTATTAGCCTACTTTATTCTCCTCTTTGTTTCAACTCGTTAGCTGTTGTTTTCATTAATGGAAACCAAATCTTACTGACATTGAACTGACTTTTTTCTTTATTTGAATCCGTTTAGTAATAAACTGTTTACATTTTTTTTTCTCTCACCGGGAAAACTCTCTGCCTGTTAGAATTGTGCACTATATATGTGTGAAATGGACAGGGTTGTAATCGGCCTTCGGCCAAGCCTAAAAATATCTGTCCTTGTATTTATTTATACATGTTTCGCAATATGTTTAAGTCGAAACCCACCACCCGGTGTGACGTGTTATTTGTGTTCTGACAGCGAGCGCTATTATACAACACAGCCTATTATGGTCGAGCTAAACCCGTGCTTTGTGACTCGGCCAGTTCTATTCAACACGTATGGTCAATACAATTTACTATCTGGCATAAACATCATCTGCAGTTGTTATATAGCTCTTATTAGAACTAGTACTGTGCTGGGTTTTCGCCTAACACATGCCACTGTTTACAGGTGTTCACTGTTATTTCGATACTCAAACGAACGATCCAAAAAGACACGTGAAAGCATGGCTACCAATGCTTGTTATTCTGTACACGTAGCGCTCGCTGTAAGGATATCCTTATATTCACTTAAGTATAAATCTTTTCACATTGTCACCCTATGTCTGAACATGTATTTTTTAAACTTATTTTCCTATTTGCTTCCTTTGTTTACATACACACAGATTGTCAATCTTATTCTGAATAATTTACTATACCCTTATGTACAGCGATGATACGTCCTCCCCGCAACTTATTCCATCCCCAAATCCCTTCTCTCTTCTTCCATTCCCCGATTCGACCGATATTCCCCTCCTCTCTACTTCTACTCAACATTCAACTAATCATAATTTTCCTCTACATATGCTCGAGACCATGTGCTTTAACCCAGTCGATCTTAACAATATAGACCTAAATAAATGTCAGATTGACGATAATGAGCATGAAATAGCGCATTGGGATTCTCTCAGTCGGCAACAATCTAATTATTTTTCGGAGGATAGTTTTAACCAACACATTAATTCTGTTTTTGATAAACCTCAAAGTAACTTCTCCGTCTTTCATCTGAATGTTCGCAGTCTGCGTAAAAACTATGAACAGACATTAGGATATCTTAATAACCTTGATTTTGATTTTACTATCCTGGGATTTTCTGAGAGTTGGTTGGGGGAATCTTCAGAATGTTTATATAATTTCCCAGGCTACACGTCGTACTCTGCAACTAGGAACAACAAGAAAGGGGGTGGGGTTATACTCTATATAAACGACCAGGTCAAATCCTGTTCAGTTAGGCAGGACCTAACTTGTTTTCACGAAGGTGAATTTGAGTCACTGTTTATTGACGTCACTATTGAAAACACAACCTACCTGGTAGGTATCATTTACAGACCCCCTGGAACCCCACCAGACATATTTAATAACAAATTTGAATCTCTTCTAAATAATATTCCTTCTCATAAAAACTGTATTCTTCTCGGCGATTTTAACTTGGATTTACTTCATTCGGATAATCACGCTGCCACTAAGCAATTCTTAGACATTCAAAAATGTCATTATTTCTTTCCCCAGATTACCAAACCCACCCGTGTTACAAACCATTCTGCTACATTAATAGATAATATCTTGAGTAATTTCCACGAGCAGAACTTGCTATCTGGCATTCTTCTTACAGATATATCAGATCATTTCCCTATTTTTTCTATCTTTGACCAATCTTATACTGTTCAACCAGCATCTACTTTTACCCATCGTATAAAGTCCTCCAGTCAAAACGAGGCTTTTAAACAACGTATTGAGAATGTAGATTGGAGTGACGTCCTAAATGCTGATAACGTTGACGATGCTTTAAATAAATTTACATCAACATTCTCCGGCATTTACGAGGAGATATACCCACTCTCTTCTTCGCATATTCCATCACGTAAAGTTCGCAAACCATGGGTATCTTTTTGTATTCTTACTTCTATTCATCACAAAAATCAACTTTATAGAGATTACCTTAAATCTCCAAACTCTTTTAGCCGACAAAAATGTAGAAAATATAGAAACAAGTTAAACTGTTTGATTAAACAGTCGAAGAAATTATATTTTGAAAGAAAATTTAACGACCAAAACAATAATATAAAAGGAACATGGAAAATTATAAATCAACTCATTAGTCGCCACAGCTCCAAGAAGTCAGTTAAACATTTTACTGTCAATAACCTTGAAATCACAGACCCTCAGCTAATTGCTAATGGGTTTAATCAGTGACTATTTTATGTTTGTGGCCTCAAAGCTGGAGTCTGAAATTCCACAAACTTCAGTACATTTTACTGATTTGCTTGATGAACCATGTGCCAATACCTTTAATTTTTCTGTGTTAACTCCTGAAACTGTAAAATCTACGATCCACTCTTTAAAATCTACTGCCGCTGGTATTGACGGAATTGCGACATCTGATTTGTCTCCGGTTCTATTTCTTATCCCCTCACTCATATTCTTTATTTATCTTTTTCTTCTGGCATTGTACCAGACTGCTTAAAAAATGCAAAAATTACTCCAATTGTTAAGTCTGGTGATGAGCATCAATTTGAAAATTATCGCCCAATTTCTGCCCTGCCTATAGTGTAAGCGAAATATTAGAAAAAAACTGTGGCGAACATGGTGACAGAAAATTATATTATTTCAGGTGATCAGTATGGTTTTCGTCAACATCACTTAACCATTCATGCAACCACAGCTCTATGATAATCTTCTTTCGTCTGACAACAAACTTACTTCTATAGTTACTTTCTTGGACTTGTCAAAGGCTAGGCGATTTTAAAGTCAAATGTCCTTTACGATTTACGTTCTCAAACATGAGTGTTGAAACATAACCTCGACCGTTAAAAGGTGTAACGTGTGTACAACTTAGTCGAAACGACCAAGGGCCTGGAGGGAGCCGATCTGACGCTACAATTCATACAGATACTCCATCTTCGGTAAGTTTGAGAAATCATACATGAAAGCAGATGTACTACGAACGTCATTAATTACAATAAAAACGTTATCTTCTTCTGTCCTGGGATTGGGTCTTGAAATGATATAATATATGTAGTGACCATAAAGTTTTAAACAACTATACCAGGGTGTGAACATTTGCCTCCATTGCTTTACAAAGGAATATATACATTGTGCGAAACGTGTTGATAACGAGCGTTTAATATTTGTTTGTATGCCTTGGGATTGTAAGATACAATAGCATCTTTACCAACTTATACAATTCTCGCGTATTTTCTTGTAGAAATAGTGTTTTTATTAAAGCGCCTTCTCTTAGTTCTGGCTATGTGTACAACTTTTTTTTGGTAACTATGAATGGTCCTTATTTGTTCTTTCTGCTAAAGGTGCCAGCTGTGTTACAAGAAAAGAGCACATAAAGACCGAAAAAACGAGGACCAAATACATGTTACATCAGCAGGATAGTCCGCCAAAACAGGCCACGTGGTCGTTGCGTTATTGGGGATTCCGGTCGGAAAATAACGTGGACGTAGTGGCCCTCAATGGCGCCTTTGTCCGCCTACGTGTGGCTTCCACTCAGGGGGTTATTCGACTAGCCCGAGTGTTTGCTAGAAATTCAGGAAACCTTCGGCAAGATCGAATCGTGGATCATCACATACATAGACAACCGAGAAGAGATATCATCATAAATAAAAGATTTCCTCAGAATGAAATCAGATTCAGCCGTGATGACAGTATATCCAATATCGACATAAACCATTTAATTGTTTTGTTCGAAAAATTAAAAATCTCTAAACAAATAGAGAAGCCACAGAAAAATCCAACGACAGGAAAAGAAAACTGCCAAACAGATTTTCAACAGATGATGGACCAAGCCCGCACAAGCGACATTTTGACAGGGAATATTTATATTTATTTGTTTTATAAAAAGTTATACACCTGAGTTTTAAAAAAGTAAAATTATTTAGATAAATTTATCACAACAAAATGAATACTACGGTAAAATTGATATTAAATTAAATGTGGAAAGTCACATTATAATAATTATTAATGTACAACAAATTAAATAAATGCAGGTAACCCAAAGTTCACTGCCTCAGCATTACAGGCATATTACACATAAATTAAACTTATTTTGTCACGATAATAACATATAACAAGTTTAGGGAAATCTTGTCGACAGATTAAGTAAGGCTGTAAGAAACTGAAGGCCGCACCACATACTGAGAGAAGAGAAAAATAGCGCCAAGTTTAAGGTTTTATCTTCTATTACCACCACATACCAGACAAAAATAATTCTCTATCAACTTTTGATAATCCAAGATGCAAATCGGTTCTCAATAGATTCGTTAATCGCTGACTGTTTCACAAAGAGTACTTAACTAAAAACGATCTTAAGAGTTACGCAAGCGCTAAGACAAAAGTTAAGAACGGCTTACGTGCGTTTCACAAAGCGATCTTAGCTTGATCTTAAGGCGTACTTAGGGTTTAAGTGCGGCGAACTTAGCGCTGATGTTAGCCGTTTCTACTTTCGGAGGTATGAAAAGTCGCTTAGTAACGCGGAACTCTTTGATGTTTGGAAAATAAAAAAGGTCGTTTTGACAGTCGGTGATTGCAGACGACAGTGCCCTCGACAATGTCATCCGAAAAATATGAGGGGCACAAAATATAGTTGGCAAAAAATGCATTTAATCATGTGAAGAGAGACATGGACAAAAATGGGAAAAGTAGCTAAGAATGACTACGTGTGACCTGATTTTTGATTGACGTCTATGACCTATTTAACTAAAGTGCATGTAAACCTACAATCGATACAGAAACTCAAACTGTCAGAACACAAATTATTCTAAAGATATCAAAATGAGACAATTTAATAAAGAATTAAATAATTTAAACATCACAAGTTTTGAAAATGGCTTCTGAGAATTAAAAAAAAATTGCAAATTTCACCACTCCAGTATTAGACCTTGTGATTTTCCGTTCAGTCATATACATTTTTTTTTTTTTTTTTTTTGCATTATTTAATTTATCACAGCAGCACTAAATCATGGAATGTGTAGGCTTATTTTCCTTACACAGGAAATGTTTTTTTCTTATTATTGTTAATATTAAACTCCACTTTAGCTTGGATCATAGGCTCTGGATAATAAGGCTTTCGCGAGAGCTACGGTGGCCTTCTCTTCTGTCCATATTGTTTAAATCTTACGGCTTACCGTCCGTCCATTAAGTCAAAAGAGTATTCCAGGTAACAAATTAATTTTCTTCACATGAATAGCCTAGGCATATAGTCTCGCTCAATGAGAAACCTTTCCGCATCGCACCTGATTGAACAGCACGTACATGTATAGACAATTAAACTTGTCTACTTTAGCCTGCGTGGACAGGCTTGTAGACAAGAATAACGCAGTATCAAATCAACTGTAGTATTAGGATTCATAAGGAATCGCACATTAGGAGCCGCTAATGTTGCGCCA
>JAVFBY010148779.1:0-11526 GCA_034781015.1 Tonicella lineata
ATTGATTGGTTGGTTGGTTGGTTGGTTGGTTGGTTGGTTGGTTGGTTGGTTGGTTGGTTGGTTGGTTGGTTGGTTGGCTGTTTGTTTGGTTGGTTGGTTGGTTGATTGGTTGGATGGTTGATTGGTTGGATGGTTGGTGTTAATCGCCGTGTAGGACAGGGCAAAAAAAGACATAGCTACAAATCTGCTTCCTGATGCCGCTTAGCTCTAATGGTATCAGAAAGCTTTCTCGTCTAGAACCCGCGTAACTGAATGTTATTACAAGCAGGAAATGTGAATACACAAGCACATACACACGGGTTATTGTCCTCGATCAATGGCGTATGATAAGCGATATATCGAGTAAGTGTTTTATTTCAGTATAATCGGTATTAGTTTTATTAAATAGAGAAGCCCACAAAAGCCCTGACTGATTATCAATAACCGTAACAGCCGTTGTATAATTTCTTAAACTTCTATGTGATACACACCTGCTTCGAGAGATTGTTATAAAGGCAATGTGACAACGTCGTCGATATTACAGACACCTAATTATATAGGACAGGCATCAAGGAACTTCATAATAACATTCGTGGGGTGTAGCCTTAACGAGACGTAAAGGTATTATAAGAATCAAATCAACATATATATTAAAATGCTTGCATATTTTATATCACAATAACATATCAGTATATTGTTTCTCGTTATAGATTCTAATCTCAAAGGTCCTAATAAAAATAATTATACGTCACAAATTGGCTTATGTGCAAAACATATTAAAAGGTTTGATGTCGTTTTTTTATTATCAAATAATCTTGACAAAAAATGCCCTGATAAATTGTGTTTTTGTAGCCTCGGGTATCAATTAAGGCTAGCGGAAGTAACATTTTGTAAGAGACTTTTAAGTGAATTACACCTGGCGATAATATCTGTGTGAATGTAAATTTTTACTTGCACACTCACAATTTAATGTTGACGTCAAATAATGAATGTAAACATTTGTTAATTTCGTGGTCATTTAAGATCAAAATTGGACGCAAACATTTAATAGTGGTATAGTTGCGGGGACATATTTGCCAAAAATGCGAATGTCGGGAATAAATAGAGAAAAGAGATCTTCACAGTTTTTAATGAAGGGCAAATTGCTTATAAGCCTACTGTTTTAGTATGCCACTTTGACGTACACAGTCGGTTATACATTGTGTCCTAGCGGGTGGTTGGCGGGAGTTTCCGGATGCCTTGGAGCTCTCGGAGCTAAGGGGCATCAGGAAACCGATTTGATGTTATGTCGTATTTGTTTTTTGTTGTCTTGCCCTGAGTTTGATGTTGCGTGTAAAGTTAATGTTTGTTTCATCCACCCATTTCACTGCACACCATCATATAGGAGAAACACCCTAAAGCACGGTGTTAAACAGCTAGCATTGTGGCATATATTTACACCCCCCCCCCCCCCCCCCTCCGCCAACAACTACAAAATAACCCAAACGGGAGGTTATGTACTTAGATTAGATATATATGTAATACCAACTTCCTTTTAATTAAAATCATGTACGATGCAAGGCGAATATCTGTATAGGTTTGCCAATTATATCTGCCGATATATATGTAATTCTAACCTCCTTTCAATTAAACGCATGTACGATGAAAGCCGAATTTCTGTATAGGTCTACACAATTCAGGTAATTTCGGCTTATTGCCCTGGGCATAAGCATTAAAAGCCGGATTAGATATGGAAAGAGCATAATTAGCTCTAAAATTCACCATAGTACCGCACAGATGGAATCAATAACATTATTTCTGACTGTAAAAAGGTGCTGGCGATAAATACCAGACACATCTAGATATGAATGGCACTGGTTACAGCGGCCTGTACATTATGGTATACTAAAAGGTGTACCTGCCCTCCATACAATTCCCCATAATACAAGACGACCTTATTGTGTAGTATTCACGACACGTCCATGCCTCTTTTAACACAGGTCACCGACTATTATAAAGCTTATGCGTAGGTGTGTTCTGTAGATATATGAAAGAGGCCAGACGGAATATGATCGGTAAATATGTAGTTTTTATAAACGTACAGATTTTCTTACCTAAGTAAACTTTAAAAAAATATAATTAAAATGTTAAATATTGAATTCAGATATCTATAATATTTTGATTTTTTGAATAGAATACAATGTTTATTCCGAGTTCAACAAGACGATATGCTATAAGCATTACCAGAGACAAGGCAAACATAATATAGTGCAGTCACAACTCTGAACAATGACCTGGCAGCAGTGCAATCATTTTGTAAGCATTAAGTTCAATCTGTCTTTTCAACGCAGACTAGATCTACTTTTTTGACAAATAGATAGGCGACACGTCAAGTTTTCCGTTTTGTGCACTATCTTAGAATGTACATAGAATGGAATAGAGAATTTATCATTCTTTTCAGATGTCACTGCACTGTACTATTCTATCGGTTCAGATGCATATTGTTTTATAGATCTATAAGACACATGGACGAAAGTTTTGAATATAAAATATCAATATTATTATGACAACGCCTAGTATATATATATAGTTTGTCAGCTTGGGGTTTGACGCCGTGCTCAGGGATATTTCACCTATACTGCCGCGTACCAGCCCAATGGGTGGAGGAAACCATCCTTAACGTCATTGGCAACAAAAAAGACGAGACAGGAAAGGGACAGGATAAAAAACAAAACAACGTGACACCACAAAAAAAATCTACTCCCTAAAGCACCTTAGCACAGAGCCCCAGGCCATCAGAAAGTTCCCACCCAGCCCCTCGTCCTGGTATATATGTTTGCTTCACGGTATTTGGTGAGAAAAACTGTATTTTCGTTAAGATTCTTCAATGATAGCGTAACATGTTTTTTTCTAATATACAAACTGGTTCCAAATATAATACAACTTGACACATTTATTACAAAGGGGTTGTATATTGAGGCACATGTTGATAAACATATCGATGATTTGTTGGTACTATAGGCCTACTTATGATCAGGCCCAAGTACAGCTGGTTGAGGTTAATAAAACTGCTGAGTTAAGTGACCAGAGAGACTCGTTCGATTGTTATACAGGGGACAGTGCCGAAAATAGAACAACAAACAAACAAACAAAGAATTGAAGCAAAATAACTGGGTCAAAAAGACAAATGAAGCCAAAACAAAGAAAACCCTAAAAATAATAACTGCTGACCCTATAGTCGACACACGGTATACGGAATGTTAATGTGCACTACGGTCTTCTTTTGTTTGTTTTATCAAAATTTTGTTCAATTAGAGATACACCAATGTCAGTTGTGTTTACATTCCGCAGTATCTATCACGACAATCACTTCAAAGGGACAAACCCTGACCTACACGGGCATACCTATCTTTGTAGGTCTTAACACATGGTTTAAATCTTGCGTTGTAATATTCATTTTTCTTTAACTTTATTTATATCACTGTCATTTTGTTACTAAATTAATATTAAATTATACGAATGAGTGATTTTTGGTGTTTGGCGAATCGAGTAGATTACCTATACGTTATACTGTTCAAATTCTGGACAAAATTACATACATTGAGAAGATTTTTCAATTTCGAAAAACCGAAATATATTTCTTTGGTAAAATGTAATAAAAGCGATTTTGGATGACATTGGTTTCAACCATTTATTTTTTAACTTTGAGAGTGATTGATTAAATGTTCGTAAAAAGAATTAGTTTTGGTGGATGAGTGATGTCAACAATCCAATACTACAGCAACATTTTATTAAGGAATTAAAACAGAATTTAAAGCTGACTTTTATAATCCTCAATAACCATTCGACGAGGAAAAATGGCTGTTAAAATTTCGAACATCTAATCACCATTAGAAACAGATCGATAGTCAAACATGTCAATGGCCTGATTTGAATAAAACTTCCAAAGGATGATATCCTTATACAAAATGATTTCTATACCATATTTTAAAAGTATTATTAATTATATTTTAGAAGTATTATTAATCCATTATAATTAAAAAATATTTTAAATTCCTTGTATATATATTGATATTATAAAACCTGTAGTAACAATGAAGTGTTTAACATTAAATCCAAGTAGTTACAATGGAATGTTTAACATAATACACCAGAAGTGTAATTCCGAAAAACGATACTTCTGCATTCAAGTATCAACAACTTGCCTCTTAAATGTCCAAATCTCTCCCACATTATAGCCTACAAAAGGAACACAAATTTGAAGGAAATGTTCGTTAAGACTATATTCCCTCATGTCCCATGAAACACAATTGTGATGTGTTGGATATTTCGCCATAGCTTTGTCATCAATACTTATCTCGTCTACTAAGTAAGGCTATTGTTAACTTGACCGGCACCTTCCCTAATGAGGGAAAATTCTTTCTTTCTTTATTGGGGTTTAACGCCGTGCTCAGGGGTATTTCACCTATACGACAGCGTGCCAGCCCAATGGGTGAAGGAAACAACCCTTGACATCGATCACTGGTAACATAAAATTCGAAACAGGACAAGGACAGGAAGAAAAACACACAAACAATTTTGCTCCCTGATGTCCCTAACCTCATACAGGACTTGGACATCAGAATGCTCCAAACCAACCACCCACCCGAGTATATGCGAGTGTAAATAAGCGCAACACAACATAAATGTGAAGCGCTATATGAATGCTATCCACGCTGAAAACGTACTGTTCCTCTTCGAGTCGTCAATATGCTCACTTTTCAAAACATACTGACGATCCCCGGAGGGTTAAGGGAAAGGTAGAAGAAACAAAATTAAACATAGAGCAATAGATCGTAAAAAGAGAGGGATAGTCTTAGAGAGAACTGACCCGCTCTCTTCTTTATTTTCTATAATTCTTCGGTTTTAGTATGATTATCCTATGTCTATTCCATTTGCTAACACTTATATTGTATACTAGTGTGTTTAAAGATAATCAAATGACTCTTTACTCTGTACTTCGAAATTTACTGAACTGTAGATTCTAGGATTATGGTACTCTTTTTGTGTGTTTTTATAGGCAATAAGGTACGATCAGTTCTGTATCTTGGCAATAACAACAAAAAGGTGTTTTGCCTTCTCGGGATGTAACACACCCACAACATTTCGAGATTTTAGTCGGCCGAAAGCTTGTCTCTGAGAGTTAATATAGAACATGATAATTTGTCGGTTTGTAATAAATCGCCTTCCTTGTGCAAGTTTCACTTCCTTTTGAAAACAAAATATATATAGGTTGGGACGGGTTACACAAACATGGTAGAAGGAAGCTAAACAGACAAACTATTCAATATACTTGTTCTTGACCATGTGTAATCATCTGCTGATGATGGGAAAATAAACGCTGAAATATTGAGTCAAAATAAAGTTTTGTTTTATTTCGGAAAATTTGACTTGTGTAATATATTGATATCGCCAAGAATGCCGACGATCTTAACGCGCAGGTGAGGTTTTACGGCTGGTATTTCGCTTATATAAAAGACATTGAAACTGGTGTCTTGTTGTGACATTATTGGGGGTAATTCCACTGGAATGTCGTTCTCAATGACATGTCACGCTCTTTCTCAGAAAGTGGTCGCTGGCCAAATTCAAGATGGCTGACGTAAAGCCCTTAAAGTCCAAACACTGGCGGATTATTCTGTTAGCTTATTGGCTTTCTCACACCTGGTTCAACAAACAGACCTCGACAGAAAGGTGAGAGAAACATTAGAACTGCATGTGCTAGATTTGGGAAAGGCACCATACAAATACTTCACCCACCGGGGCTTGAACTGCTTGTGCCGGTCAGTCGGTTGTAACAATGTCATTTTGTTTCAACAGCATTCCGTCTTGTGTCGACAAGGCCTTCATAACATACAACCAACGCGGATGACTTAAGATTTTCACGAGATTTGATGAAACGTAGATCAGGACGAATAAAATAATACTATTCCTGCTCATCGATTCGATTTGACCATTTGCAAAATCAACTAATCTTGACAAATTATTATGTAACTACTGCTTTCCTGTATCAACAAAACGTAGGCTTTATTGTATTATTTTTTATGTACAAAAGTATGCTTGATTGACTGGAAGTCTCAATGATTGATTGGTTGGTTGGTTGGTTGTTTGATTAACTGAATGATTGGGTGTATCTTGTCGCAATTCTACTCATATGACGACATGTCAGTCAAATAGGTAAAGGAAACTAACACTAAGTCACTAACAACATATAAAGACAGAACAGAGGACATGGGGCAAAATAGGAAGCCCCAACAAGTCCGATTGATGGTGCCATTTAGCCCAGACAGCACAAGATCACAACAGACCCAAAAGAACACTAAAACACACATACATGATTTATATCAAAACCAAACATTATGTTTAAGATAAAAGTTGCACGAAATAACGTTCGTAACTTTAAGCGGCTTTTAAACCTTTTGTCCAGTCATACATAAACTTGATCGTGTTAGGGTATAGACATGTGCTACATTGAACGAACCTGACAATTACTGAATTAAAGCCGAACAACTATACAGAAAGCCGAGGATATTTATATATCAGGTTGGGAAATATATATGTTGAACGGGGACAGATTGTTGATCATCAGACAGTGTTATTAAACAGGCTGTGCATAAATGGCCCTTCTGTTACAAAATGCGTAACTTATAACGGTTTCATTCTTTCCCGTCGAGGTCTATTAGAAAAAACACTTTAGGTTTTGTTCGTGGGAGTTTTATCCCGTAGACTATCACATGTTATAAATACCGATCACCTTCGCCAGGTAATCACTAATTTGGGATTATTGTATAGTACATGTACATTATACTACTGCAAGAATTGCACCCTATTGTTATATACGTTAACACATACACATATAGCAATAAGCTTATACATATATAATGTACGTGGTGAAACAAGTTCAAAACTAAAGCTAGTCGGTTTTCGTTAAGTAAAAAGCAATAACAACGTGTAAACAACAAAGTTGTATCATTAATGGGTTAGTTTAATGTCAATAATTAAAATTAAATTATTCAACCCATAAATCATTATATATACTGTGTTAATGGGCAATGAATCTAAATGAGAATTCCAGCCCATAATAACTAATATGTTACACGACTATCTAGTGTTATTTACATATTATATAGATTATATAGAGGACACAGGGCGTGGTATTAATACAGAGAATGGAATAGGCGAAGTCGTTATTACGCACGAAGCTTTTATATATTGACCTTATGTTTGAAATATATCCCATTTATTACATGTACTATTTGCTAATCCATTTGTCAATATATTTATATAATTCTCCCTACTAAATGATACTATTTTTCGAAAATAAATGATCTAAAAAACTCAATCAGATTTAGCATCTTCGCGAGCCAAGTCATGGGTGTATTAATATACATGTATATAAATGAAGAAAAGGATTTTTTTCACATGTATATATGTGTAGAGATATCATGTATTCGGATGATGCAGATTTATAGGTGTTGATGTTATACATGTGTTGCTATTAATACGCCATTACTATTATACCCCAGGGAAGGCCTACTTAGAAGAAAGAATGTTCACGTCTCTCACGGTTCATTTGATTTCATGTAAAGCAATATTAATTAACGCAACCTTAAATTGAAGATTAACAACTAAGGCCTACCATAGAATGGCCTTGGGATATGTGCAATACCAGTTAGTTATATGTCAAATGAGGCGCTATATATCAAGATAATAGAAACGGCACGAATATACGACATAAAACTTAGTTATATGTCAATAAGGCGCTATATGTCATGATAATGAAAACGGCACGAATATACGGCATAAAACTTAGTTATTTGTCAATAAGGCGCTATATGTCAAGATAATGGAAACGGCACGAATATACGACATAAAACTTAGTTAGATGTCAAATGAGCTAGGCGCTATATGTCAAGATAATGGATATGACACGAATACTAGTATAAGATATATTCGTGCAGTTTCCATTGTGTTGACATATAGCGCCCCATTTGACATATAACTAACTGGTATTGTTCATATCCCAATCTATGGTAGGCCTAGATAACAGTAACGGACGGCGGGGCCTTTAACTCAACAGACCTCCCCCCTCACAACAGTTTTAAGGGTAATGTTTCATATATAACTTTGACATATAACTAACTGGTATATTGTACAATGTCATATCCCAAGGTCATTCTATGGTAGGCCTAGATAACAGAAACGGACCGCTTGGCCTTAATACTCCATCACACCCCCATCACAACTGTTTTAAGAGTAATGTTTCTATAATTTTTGTTGACAGGTAACTTATATGCCCCTTTAAGTTTCCCAAAGATCACAGGGAGATCATGTCCAGTAATCTTGCATCAGAGATCCTACTAGGGGGCCTCGACCCTCGACTGATATGTTATGGTAGTCAGCCCCCGCATTTTACAAATGGTTCCCTATACAGGAACCGGAGGTATCAACTTAACAGAGTTTCTGAGGCGAGTCCGTATATTCCTTTGATACGTTTGCCTGCACACTGACAATAATAGTAAACACCACTCCAGTTCTATGTTTCTCATACAATTCAGTAACATAAATGGGGGAAAAAAGAATTGTAGAAGTCACGTTACACACAATTCGCAAAAAACACCTTTTCTCCTATACGCAATGGCATGAATAGTAGGTCTATCAAAGCCAACAATGAAATGGTATATGACCAATAGCCGAAGGCGTGTTCAATAGCCCGAGCGTCACTGATGCTCGTTTTCATTCAATAACGGAGACTATGGTCTAGCGAAGCGCTCGCCGGAGCGCTTGGCCTGTGGGGTAGCAGACTCGTGAACAACACGCGGAACTTTGAAGGGTGTGTTCCACAAAAACATGGACAATGCAATACGCCTCAAGATGTATGATAAATACAATTGTATCAAATATTTGGGTAGAGAGAAAGTAAATTAAAAAAGACGGAAATAAAAGCTATTTGTTGGCGTGTAGGGTGTTGTTAATGTCTTTGTAACATTTTACATGAAGGAAATATGGAGGGGTGTGAGACAGACTGTTATGAACAGTTATTATAACGAGTGTTACAAACTCTGTTCACTTTGGTCACGTATGATTTCTGTCACCTATTTGTCACTTTCAAAACAAGGTATTTTGTAATTTAGGATAGGTAAGGTGACCGAGTTCAATATAATAATTGTTAACATATTCCACAGGACCCTGACAGGAGTTCTCAGTTTATACGTATTCTTGTTTGTTTGTTTGTCTGTTTGGGTGGGTGGTGCCTAACGCCATGCTATACTCAAGTGTAACTCAATTACTAGCATATGGCGGTATTGCATTAGCGATGTTCTTTTAAAAACCAAAGTTACTTCGTTAAAAACCAAGGTTACTTCGTTAAAGACCAAGGTTACTTCGTTTAAGACCAAGGTTACTTCGTTAAAGACAATACTTCTATTGATAACTCAATTCATGTCTCAGAAAGAATCTACCCTAGATTAATGTACTTTGCATGTACAATATAGTATTAAGTTGATTTGGAGTGTTTAAGTCGGTCTTTAACTAATTTAGTTATACAATTAATAATGAAGGTTTGTGCGAATATATAGTCAACATAGTTATAAAAATAGTTCATTTACCAGAAAACGTCTATAGTTAAAAAAAAGGACATTTCAACTATATGACAAGGCAACCTAATGAGTTGAGGAAACAACCCTTGACGTCGCTGGCAACATACAAGACAAGGACAGGAAATAATAATAAATCAGATGCCTGATGCCTTTAGCCCTGTGGGCACCAGGAAGCACGGCAAAAATGTAAAATTTTCCTACAATAAAAGGTGCTTTCCAAAATTTCTCTCCACTGAAAGTGACTAAATCAAATGTTTATAATTTAAAAATGACAAATCGTGTTAACCAAACACCTTTATTGGAAAAATTTCTCTTGAGAATTCTAATTTTCCCTGCAATGACATTCCCATATTCCCTATTTTTGTCCCTCCATGCCAGGAAGCTCCCAAAGACAACTGACAAATGGGTGGTGGTATATAGGTGTTGGTTAGATTAAACGTGTGCATGATTAGCCAATTAAGAGAGGCAATTCGATTCTGATACTTAATGTAAATATCTCTTTACGCAAGAAGGTCAAGGTCAACATGAAGACGTCCCTCTAATTGATTGACTTGTTTATTCATTGTTGAGAACACAACCAGATCCACACATCGACAGCATGTAAGACATTAGGGCAAACTTAAGGATGAGGACAATTTAATAATGCCATATAAATAAAATCAGGTCCAGATAAATCAGCGATATAACGCACACGTATGGTAATCGTATGATAATTCAGCATCAGTTAATTAAATTGGATTTATTTGAATCACCAACATGTTTAAATAATCTGTTTTAATCTATGATATGTGAATATATTATTACAATGATAGAGAAGAAACGGATACCTTGTTTGATTGATGTAAAAACAATACACCTATTATCACCACAGGTGTTGAAATACTTTTGTGAAACGTAGACAAAATTGAAAATTCTAAAAAAATTTGGCCCCTAAATAATGTTGTAACATAGACAAATTAAAGAATTTTTAGGGGGCAATCCAAAATACTCGTTATATTTGGCCCCTAAAACCCCATTATTTCGACCCCTGCAATAGACTCTGAACGCTGTACTTGTACTAAATTTTGTAACACTAACTTTGCGCTGTACAACAGAACGCCTCCCAGACACAGGCTCTCGACCCATGGGCATTTTGGATATTGTATTATATTTTTTTGTGGAATGTACGTATGTTATAATATATAATTATATATACCTAAACTATATACATTATAACATGCGCACAGTGGCACCTGACGTATACAGCATTACCCCAAATACCCATGAATCGAGTCCCTTCGTTGAAGTCTTGGGCAAATTACGCCAGCTTCTCACGAAGCTGCAAGTATTAACTTATGTGGCTTCATAAGCACTGTGACAGCCACGGGATATATTTTCAGAATCTTTAACAAAGTAGTTTTTTGCACGATTGGTGTTTTTGCTGAATTTTGTCGCTCCTAGTCTGGAATGGCATGGAATGGGTGAAGGAACCCACCGCAAAGAACACGATACTAGAAACAAAAGAATCGGAATGGGTGAAGGAAACCACTGCAATGAACTCGATACTCGAAACAAAACAATCACAAGATGCAAGACATTTGATTTAAACATTCGCCGGTATATAACCGGCTTGCTAACAAAAAGGTCCCATTTTATGAAATGTTATACATCAAATTGCTGTAAATTATGCAGTCTTTGTTTGGCGAATCACAGCTGTTAGAATACGCACGACCTACATGACGATGTCATAAGACATTAGAGCAATGCAATCTTTTTAAGTAATCTTTACTATGAAATGTTATTGTGCTTAGTTTGACATTCTATTTATTATTTTTTGACAAACTAGGCCTATACACATTTACTCAGGTTTCCAAGGAAAATGCTTTTCCGTAAATGGGGGTTGCGCCCTCTTGAAAATATTGCACGAAACTGAAAGTTTGACATGTCGCCTATT
>JAVFBY010148890.1:0-15719 GCA_034781015.1 Tonicella lineata
GTTAGTCAGTGTCATAGAGGAACCCTGTGGGACCAAGCTGTTATTCTGAAACCTGTACAACATATCAGATTCTATGTTAGTCAATGTCATAGAGGAACCCTGTGGGACCAAGCTGCCATTCTGAAACCTGTACAAAATATCAGATTGTATGTTAGTCAGTGTCATAGAGGAACACTGTGGGACCAAGCTGCCATTCTGAAACCTGTACAATATATCAGATTCTATGTTAGTCAGTGTCATAGAGGAACCCTGTGGGACCAAGCTGTTATTCTGAAACCTGTACAACATATCAGATTCTATGTGAGTCAGTGTCATAGAGGAACCGTGTGGGACCAAGCTGCCATTCTGAAACCTGTACAATATATCAGATTCTATGTTAGTCAGTGTCATAGAGGAACCTTGTGGGACCAAGCTGCCATTCTGAAACCTGTACAATATATCAGATTCTAGGTTAGTCAGTGTCATAGAGGAACCCTGTGGGACCAAGCTGCCATTCTGAAACCTGTACAAAATATCAGATTCTATGTTAGTCAATGTCATTCTGCCCTTGTCACCAGTAGCAGTACCAAAATATGGAAAAGGAAGACAAAGTTTATAAATTTACAGTGCAAAACATCGCAACAAATCGGCTTAACTCTGAAAGCCACATAGCTCTGAGAGCAGGGCACCGTACAGGAAGCTCTTGCCAACTGCTTACTTTTGATTGTCTTTTGGGGCTATCCGAGAGAAATGACTTGTGGGTAAAATGGTACACCGCTAGTACGCCAGCCTCCTCTATATCAACAAATCACAATAGCATGCTGGGCATATTCATGTAGTTGCATTGATATTCAACGATATAGTCATAGAGGAGCAGAGGGCACTGCTGTACTAGTGGTTTTTACACACAACTCATTCTGCTCAGATAGCACCATTGAATGAAACATAGAACTGTCTTAATGCCAAGTTTTATTAATAATATACCTTGGTTTTGCCCTATACTTACCTCAAAGGCGCCACATGATTTCAGAGGGAAAAGGTAGATATTGGTAAGGCAGACTTCCCCTGGTTTACCATTCAGGTTAATGGATGGAGGTGGGCTGACTATATTGCTGACTATGCTACTTGGCTTGGCTTGAACAGGTTTGATGAGATTCTGTTTATTTTTATCACTGTGTTCAAGTGGCGGAGGAATAATACAGCTTGACCTTGAGAAATCTAGTTTGGCCTTGACACCTTCCAGGAAACAATCTGCTATAAATTGGAGGCATTTCTGTGCGTCGTCTAATGTAGACATATAACCAAATGATACCCTGACAGACCCTGTAGGAAGACCATCGACCAAGTCTTTATTGTCACCACATACATGACCGGCCTGTTGAAAACAAGTTAATAGAGCAAGGGTTGATATAAGTCACGAAATCATATAAACCAAAATTAAATATTTTCCCTTCATTATTGATTATTTTTGCTTGAAATGTGATTTTTTTCTCCCTGAAAATTAATGGCAAATATTGAATATGTTTTATTCAAAATGAATAGTTTATTCAATCTATGGTCAGCTGAAAGTCAGTAGATGTGATTTCTATCAATCCTTGTAATGGCCTGAATAGACATTTACAAATGGTGTTTTACGTTATCCTTTCATTTCACTAAGATGCCACACTAAAAGTAAAGGAACACCACCTTTGCATATCACTGGCAACAAAGAGTAAAACAAGACAAAAGTAGGACACCAAAAAAATAACTATTTTATTAAAGAACATGAAACGTAAGCTTTTATAGATATAGTAAGATACATGTAGCTCTAGGTTTATATGTTTTAATGTTAAAGCAACAGTAATCACTATCTTTTGTATAGAATGTAAATAATTTGAAATTGATCATCATTTTTTAAGTGCCAAAATTATTTAACTATTATCCTTATCAGGAGATAGATGATTTTAAAGTCAAAATAAAGTGTTATGCAACTTTAATACTGAATTTGTTAGGAGTTTCCTTGCATACATATTGGTAGCATAGTTAGGAAAATATAGTACTACTAACACAAAAAGTGCGATTTACGCCACTTACGCATTAATAATGAACTATTTTTGTCTGCCACACGAGATGAATGACAAAAAGGTCAAGCAAAACTGAAATATTATGATATTCCATAACTGTCTATTAGTTCAAGAGTGTAAATCTTGAGCCATCCAGGTATAATGATACCACAGCAAACACGAATAAATCTGGTACTCTGGATTTTGTAACATTTGTAGAAGGTGGTTTAGTGATCACCGCAACCTCAGTGTTACAAATATAAGTCCAGATTACCAGATTTATTCGTGTTTGTTTTAGTGTTTATAAGTTTGTTTGAAATGCCGGTATAAAATATCATCCTCTACGATAATTTCATGCGTACGGTTGTACTGTCTATATGCTTTATAACTTCAGAAGAACATACAGCTCGCACGGGTGGTACGAGAGTATAACAGCTGTTTTGAAGATCAGCATCAAGCAACATCTCAGATCAGGCTATTAAGGTTATTATTACAGACGTGATTCACGTACAGTTTCAACAGCAGAATATATGTAACGAAAACAGTTGTATAGCCCAGAAATGATGGCTATAATAAAAATGCATTGCAGCGTTTGAAAAAAAATTAACATCCAAGGAGGAAGTTCGACAAAATAGTAACACACTTAAATTCGACAATCTTTATAGGAGGGAAACTTGTTTTTATACATTGGCTCGCTTTATTGTTTATCTGTTATTTATTGGCTCTCGCTTCACTGTTTCTCTGTTATTTATTTAAGATCTTTCGAGTTCACGCGTCTTTTCAAATGATAATTACAACTAAGGTAACTTACTTTGACATGTCTTCTTGGCCAGAAGTTTTTTGATGGAATCCAGAGCCTCGAAACTGTTCACAGTAAACACGTAGTCATCCTTGGGTGTACTAGCAATGGAGTTCAGCTCATAGTCATAAACCATGTTGCCAATGCCGATAGCAAACATGCTGATTCCCGCCCGCCGAGCAAGGTTAGCTTCCAGCAGTGTCGTTAGTGTATTGTCCGAGCGGCCGTCAGTGACGATGATACCGACGTGAGGTACGCGACGTCGCGCTCCGTGGCGTTTCTTGAACATCCGTAGCCTCATGTGACGTATGGCGGCGGCTGTGTTTGTATCACCGTGTCGTTGTTCGATCAACCGTATTGCTTTTTGAAGGGAACGCTTTGTAGGGTAATCAATCAAGCGGAATTGAGGATAAACTTTTGAGCTGAAAATGCTCACACCAACCCGAATTTGATGGAATCCAATGTCAAACATGTCCACCACATTGGACACAAACGCTAATTGTCTCTGGAAATTTGGACCCCAGATACTGGTTGAGGAGTCCAATAAAAACACAATGTCAGCTGGTCTGTGGCCACATCCAATGTCTGTGATTTCTGAAAATTAATAACACTATTATTTAAATCTGCTGTCACATTTGACAAGTATGACAAAACCGTTGCTTTATTGGATGAAGTGTTATGTGTGTCTTCTTAATACCAATATCGAAGACGGACAGCGCAGATTTTTTTATGCAAAAGGAAGTCATCGTAGGCCTATACATGTAAGTGGAAACATTTGAATAATACGCTAAGTACCTATCAAACAAAGAATTCTTGAACATGGATTGTATGTCCAAATAAAAATTTAATCTTTGGTGTAATTTAAAGAATTAAAGAAATATATAAATAATTGAAAATCCACGTAAGTACATGTATACTTTGTAAGTTATGCATTGAATGTAAACATTTAAAAGTTATATAACTATAAAACATATTAGAGCTATTGTGGTATAACTTTATAACTTACCTTTAAATATACTTGCTTTGAAAAGGTCTTGCGCATTCAATGTCTGTAAGGAAACAAACATATTACATGATTATTAGTTTTTTTTACTGCTTTTTTCGGTAGTTAGGAATAACAATTCGTTAGTTAGGAATAATGTTTTCGTTAGTGAGGAAGAACGCGTTCTTAGTTAAAAAAGCTTTTAGTCCAGACAAGTTGCAAGATATGCTCTGATTTTAACGGCAATTGAACCCACGACCCTTAAGAGTCGTGCACCGAAACGTCAGCAGTCAAAAACGACCATATGTAAATATGGTTATTTTCAAAACTTTCTAAACTAAATTGTTTTTGTTGGTTATAATGTTTTACACAATAATAGTCAATATATGTTTTGTGTATAAACGAATTATGGAATGATCCTCGCGAGAGTTGTTTCATTGTGTTTTGTCAAAAATATACTAGAAATGTATTTTGATGGACTGTCTGGATTGCATGTTATTGTGTTGACATAATCGAAAGAAATCCGACATCACTTAATATTTGGCTATGAAACGAAAACTAGCATATACACGTAATAGTTTAAAGTTTCTTATCTGTTTCTTTAAGGTATCTTTCTAAATGATGTTGGCCAACAAGTCTGTGTGTCAAAATAAGCAGAATATAAAACAAACAATACAACGAGAACAAAACGATTCCGTTAAGTCCATCCCATAATGACAGACATTTGCCTAAAATAGCGAACTAAGATTATTCAACAACAACATTGTTTTAAATGAAAACAGAAAACTTTTATTAAATATTTTCAGCGACTTCTTTCCCGTATATATGTAGCCCAAGTACATTGACTGTGCTTGTCAATGAATGTTTCTCTATTCAACACAATACTGCTTATTGTTTTGTTTATGATGGCTTTAATCTGGATTGGCCTTAAATGATAGAATACATTTTATTTGTGTGCGGGCGTCTTTAATGGTTTTACATTGTTATCATTAGGAAAAACAAGATTTGCTGACCTGTTTTAGGATGATTCATCGTTTGTAATGGCGCCGAGATTAAGGGCATTATTGAACCGATGTGATCTCAAGGCTCCAGGCAATGCTGATTCATTACTTTCAACACAAAGTTTTCTAGCACCTTTATTAATTACTCTCTAATTAACCACCTCATTTTTAACATTAATCATTTTTTTTTATATCTCGTATGAGAAGTACACGCGTCTATTAATTTAGCCTACTTTTATTAATCATAAAATCGACGGACACATTCTGAAATTGTAATCGAATGCTTAACAAAAAAACAAACAATTTTTTTTGGAAAATATTTACAATTTGTCTAGCATTGAATAACATGGTGCCTTTCTTTGCAAAAATCTCCGGTTAAGGAAGGTTTCTTTTGTTGAATTATACTCAAATTCTTACACAAAAATGTTTTTTTTTCACAATTATTGTCAAAACATATATTCAAGTCTTGGAGTGTGATTGTAATTTTTCTTTCTTTTTATTATAAATTAAGTTTAGGACAATCGCTTTGGATTACTGTCAAACGTGTTGACCTCTTGCAAATTGCACTGATATATTTGAAAAAGTAAATCGCACTGGCACAGGGTAGTCAAAATGCACTGATATAGTTATATAGGACAGACTTGCGTAATGATTCAAAACATTTTCTTAATGATGGCTACCAAGCCAAGTTGTAATAAATGAGTTCCATGGTGTTTGAATTTGTGGCGTGTCCTACAACTTTGGTGACACGATTGAGACTACCTTTTATAACGATGTATATATTTTAGTGAAGGACTTTATGACTTCGCAGTTTCCTATTTGAATAATTATAAGTTGTTCGTAGTAGCCTATATATGTAAGTCAAAGCCATGCTATGTGTGTCATCAAAGATAGGGTGAGGGTTTAACCTATATGCAAACGTTTTATCATGAAGGAAAAATAGGGACATGAACCTAAGGTGCGTTTATAAAATTAATTCCCCCTATATTTATGTATCACAGTTCAAGAGAGTTTGACGCCTATAGTGATATGGCAGGGTATTGAATCATGCCTGCCTGTCTGTCTGTCCGTCTGTCTGTGATCACGATACACCATTTACACCAAAATGTCTGGGAATACTTCCCTCACAAAAAGGAACAGTTCACAACAGTTTGAGCATCTTTATGTGGATGGCAGCCACTATCTTGTTTTATACAATCCTGGTTACATTTGTCCCATGGTTTAATACAAGTCTGGTTATATCTGTTACCTTGTTTATAACAAACCCGGTTTGTAGCACAGTTCCACTTTGTGATAGACACATTCCTAGCACACTGGGACACAACACTATGTGGTTTTAAATTGACAAGGTGCAGAAGTATATGTATTTATTTCTAGACAACTTATTTATGTCAATGATACAGCCTGTGGTGAACCCAAATGTTACGTCTGTTCAGAATCAACTGTATAGCTAAATTACCACAGGCAAATGAGGCAACACATGATGGTTTGTCGCTTTTATTCTATTTATGATTGATGGATTGGCTGATTGCTTGGCGCTTAAAGCGTGATCAAGGGTATTGTGACGTGCCAGCCCAACGGGTGGAGTTCAGGACGAAAAAAGGCACAAAAACAAAACGGTTTCCTGATGCCCTTAACCCCAAGAAAACTCAGGGCATCGAGAAGTCCCCGCCGACCATATGCTCGCTATTTGTGTATTATACATGTATGTTAAACTCGTCAATAGAACCAAAAGTCAAATTCAGATTACACATGATTGCACACAGTATGTTTATATGAGTGTTGTAACTTTATGTAATGATACTGTCTATAAACATGTACGGTGGACTAACTATGAATCAACTGTGTTTAATTAGCCCTGGCGGCACATTATGACACTAATGACCGTATGATTACATATACACAATGTTAACGTGTAACCTTTATTTGATAAATGAACGCCCATGAATCACTGAACATTAAATAGAGTTGGCCGCAAGTGTGGGGTGGATGCTTTCATGGAGAACAATTTCCATTAAGGTTTACGGGGTAATGGGTGATACAGATAGCAACAGAAACCGTAAATATTTGTAAAAGTACCGGTATTGCAAGTATAGAAGCAGAGTAATAACCTGATTGGATAAGGAATTATAATGTAAGGATTGGTATACTATACGGGGCCTAGACAGAAATAAAAAAAATATAGTGTCCAAAATGGTAACTTTCTTCACTTTTTAATTAACTGGGTGTCCAATTCTCACAATTTCCCTATTTCCTGCATGTTAATTTTTTTTAAAACAAGGTGTCCAAATAAGGCAATTGTTCAATTCAGGGTGTCCAAAGGACACATTTCTCCCTAAGCCCTAGGTACTATATCTGTGAACTGTGAACTAGTTTCACGAGACACACATTCGCACTTAGGATTTGTCCCCATTGTCAACTGCACCTCATTTTAAAATAAGAACCTTAGGTTAAATATGCATAAGAACAATGACGTGTACGTTTACCTGCATACAAAAGATGCTCTGGACCGTTCTAATCTGCGAGAACTAAGCAAGCTGCAATATTTTGTATACTTTGACTGGCGGCTAAATGAAGCTTTTATGTATGTTGATTAAATCCGCAGTTGCTCATAATAAATTATCTGAGAAAAAATCTGGGGGTATAATTGGGGTTTGATGTGGTTTACATCGATGCACAATGGATTACATCCATAATGCATACCCTGGTGTGCCTGGGGCATCATATGTAAATAAGTATAAGAACTTAATACAATGGCACACTTAACCAATAGAATATATTAAGAAACAAAAATTGAGTCATAGGCCTATATTCTGTTTAAAGTTCAGTAGGCCTTAGGAGACTGTTAATCGTGTATGCCATGTCATGTATTCCAAAGATTGAATTCCGGTGGGAAGATGCAAATTGTTATATGTCTACTGTATAAGATATACGAGTGCTTATGCGTAAAAACAGTTGAAGACTATTACTAAGTTTTGGGCAAAGTTGCAGCGTAAGCGCGATTGGTGCTTGACTGAGTGTCTGCGTTCGATTACATATAAATGGGGTCTCTGTCTACAACATTGTCCGAATTGATATTATTTAGCCTTGTTTAAGTTGTCGAAAGCACTATCAAATGTCGATAACACCTACAAATAGCTTTCTCGTATGTAATCTGGCTAAGATGTAATGGAGCTATCCGAGAGAAATGAATTGTGGGTAAATTTCAAACCATTAGCACAACAGCTCTTTTATCTAATTAAATTACAAAAGCAGCTTATGCATATTTTTAGCTGCAACTGAACAGCTCTATAACTCACTCTGTCTGTCGGTCGGTCTGCCTGTCGGTCGGTCAAACTTTCCCTCATGACGACGTGGACAAGATAGAAGCCAAACCGCTTAAGATAGAGAGTTCGGAATGCAGCTTAATATGATGCAAAACTACACTTCTATTGAAAATCGGATCAAACCGAACACATTTCAGGTTTCCATGGCAACAAACGTGTCAGGATCTGTCATTTGTTTTGACATGAAGAGGTGAACAGGATAGAAGCGAAACCGCTTAAGATAGAAAGGTAAAATTTAAAATGCAGCTTAATATTATGCTAAACTATGCTCTTATTGAAAATGGGGTCATTCCCAATAATGTTGAGGTTTTCATGGCAACAAACATGCCTTGGCCAGTAACGAAGAGCTTATAATGTCGCAGCTATAGCCATTCTATGCTTGTTTTTAATTGTATTGATATTCAATGAGATTGTCATATAGGGAATTGGTGTTCTAGTGGTTTTACCCAAAAGTCATTTCTATCGGATAACCCCATTAATGCCCATTCAATATTACTTGTTTATAGTCTGTCTTCTATAATCTTTAACATTTTAGACGTAGTGTTGGGAGCTGTTTTATGCGATATATTTACCGACGTTAGACACTTATGGCCCACGGTTGGTTAACCACATTACACTCAATCGCTTAACCAGGGCCGTTAAGCACGTCTCGGTTAAGCAGACCATGCAAACCTAACATGGTTACATGTATTAATACATAGGTACTCATATTATAAAAAAATAATTCGTCTGTTGAACAAGTCTTTCAAGGTGTATTCAGCTCGACTGGTTGCCCCAAGAACATATGAGAGGCCGGTTTTGTCAAATGTTCACTAGACTATACGACTAGAATGAATTATGCTTTTATATTAATTTCATACATATTGTAATATCTATTGACGGACGAAACGTATTTATTAGCCGGACTCTTTACGGTCGTTCTCAAGAGGTTTACTGGTGTTTATTTTCAAGGTTATGTGTATTTCAACAATTTGTTAATGGTATTTCCTTATTCTACAATTCAGCGGTACCTTGCTATAGAAATAATTAGATAATACTATTAAGTATACTAGCTATTATGGGCAAAATGATTATTGACTTGAACTTACTTTTAACGGTTTCTAAACTCTGGTGCTGGCAGTTAAATAAAACATAAGTTTTGTTAAGGTTTTCGGTAACCGGATTTAAATGATTAGGGTCTATGCGTATTTCCCAGGTTAATGCTGATGTGTCAGTGTATTGTATTCCCAAATGTGTGTTTGTAAGGAGAGTGGCCGAACCGAATACAGTTCACACTCGCGGTTTACTCAGGTTGTGGCCGAACCAGTAGAACTGATGCCAGCTTTGGATAGGGCTATATGTTTGTCCTCCATCGACATGGTATACCGTAATACTAGTCAAATTGTGGGTCAAAGAGAATAAGAGTGTATAGTCTCATTTGATTTTTGGGAGTTGTTTTCAATGTCTCTCCAGTAGTTCTCGATTAAGGTGCGCTATTGGTTGTCTGATATCATTTCTAGGCTGAACAACCCGAGATTTGCTATTACAACACTTGCTCCTAGGCTCTGCAGATAACAAGTAACGCGATATAGTGCGGGGAAAGCCGTTTGCGCACCTTATTCTCGTGAAATCTCGTGGTCTATCCAATTCTCGCCGAATAAAACACAAGCGAAGGCTAGGCATCACGTGATATCTAAGCGCGTGAAGGGAACTCTATGTAGCTCTTAATGATATCATGCCTCTATAACGTATTCTATTTTCATTTGGTTGAAAGCTATTTTTGTTTCTCTAATGATATAAGGTCTCTGTAACATTTTTTTTTATTTGACTGAAAGCTGTTTTATACCTCTTAATGTTTTTTTGTTTGTGTAATGTATTGCATTTTATTCTGTTGAAAGCTGTTTTTGTATCTCTTAATTACTGTAGGCCTCTTGAACCTAATCTATTTACATTTTGCCGAAAGTTTTTTTTGTATATCTTTCTGATTGTAGGTCTTTATAACGTACTCTGTTTACATTTTTTAAATCTCTTTTGTACCTATTAATAACATAAGGCCTATGAAAATTCAGTTTTCATTTTGTTGAAAGCTGGTTTTGCATCTCTTAATGACAGTATGCCTTTGTAACGCACTCTGTTTCAATTTTGTAGAAACCTGTATTTGTATCTCTAACTAACTGTAGGCCTTTATAACGTACTGTGTTTACATTTTATAAATTTGTTTTTGTATACCTTAATGAATGTTGGACCCATGACGTTCAATATTGTAATTTTCCAAACTTCCAAACGGTTTAAGGCTTTAACATTTCTTTCTGTACACAGCCAGCCGTATTTTACACAGTCTTTTATACAGCTTTATATACTATATTCTAGTATATAATATGTCTTTATAGATTCCCATAATGGTGATTTGATTATAACATTAACTGATACAACACTGATATACATACAGATATCACCATGCTGCCAAAGTAAGTGATAAAAAACCAGCGACTCTGCAGGAAATAGTGTATCAATTTCACCACTGAACATTGAGTTACATAGGACCAAAGGTACAAGGCGAAGGTCTATAAAGTCAGGCAATCGCTCTTACATCTGTAAGTAAACCAGTTAACAGTCAGGCAACGGCAACAACTCCTACGATTACATCTACAACCTTGTCTTGGCTTCATTTGGAGATAATCAACATTAACTGTCTTTATCACTATCACAGCGCCTGTTTATCATATCAAGATCTGATAGTATACGCCTGTAAATCTAATCATAGCAAGACGGATGTAATACATAAATAATCCAATTTCTTTATTTTAGCATTAAACGAACAAAGCGGTTTCATTGGCGCAAGAATACGTGTGCCCTTTTTTAACCAATTTTCTACTGGCGCACCTGCCTTCTTTGTTCTGTTTCTTCTGAGGAACCCAAAATAGAATTAAATTTCTTCAGGTTTTCTCTCAAATAGATCCCCAGTGGTTTCCAAATGCATGCTTGAAAGGTTACAAAAGGAAAAAATTGACACAAAAATACTTTGCTGAAATAGTAATAAAGTGGAAAATCTTCTGCACAAACAATCTTCTTCGGGCTGTAATTTTTAAAAAAACTTTTGAAGAATTCATTTGAATAATAAATAAAAAAACATTATTTTCCAGCGAATTGGAAAAGTTATTCTCCTAATTACAGAGTTTTTAAAAGAAAAAAGAATAGACAAAACAAGTTTACCAAAATAAACCTGTTTACAGCAATGATGTTTACAGCAATGATAGTTAAGCTATTTTCTGCTTTCTTCCTTCAATGAAGTAATTTTGCTAGTTGTATTAGCATTATTAAAAGACCAATTACGTTAGGTATCCGAAGAGCGAAAGGAAAGACAATTAACTTCATTCGAAACGAATAACTTTGTAACATATATGTTGACTAGTACACTATCACAACAATAACTAAATGCCATTGTTATTTTCGGGATAGATCGGTCATATTCTAGTTCAGGGGCCGATTCAACAAAGCATTTTCTGACTTAAGTCAAAATACTTAATTCAACGTTTTGGATACCTGTCTTCATTTTATTGCATGGGCATTTCTGGAATTTATTACTTACTGACATGAGGATAATATTGTCCAAAAAGTAAATGTTTTCATTCAAACTTTTGCAATAAAAGAGCATTTAAAAATGTTGACTTAAGTTTAAAACTGCCCCAGGTCCAATATGGGAATCGAACTCACGGCCCTCAGAACCAGACATTGAATCGCTAGCAGCAATTGCAGGCTACCTTGACTCAGCCAACTCAGCCAAATGGCATTCTAGAGTATTTGTAAACTAACCAAGTCTTAACTAAAATATACTGTTAATGGCCACTTTCTAAACGCTACAAATTATTACTCGAATATTGTTGTGGGTTTCACACACAACAGATATAACTAAACACATCTATAAATATGTTATTGGTCAACGAAAATATAATTTGAACACCAATAATTATATAGAGAACCAGACTGCCAGGTGAATGGCTCTAAGCCCGACTTAAACGATTTAATAATTAAACTTGACGCACCCTCTTTCCATAAATATACCTGATATGGATTGATTGATTGTGTTTTATTTCTGGCCAAGATGACCTCCAGACATGGGTCACTAGATGGATAGTTTTATGTATCCGTTTTTATCATGTCCATCATTGGGGTCACTGATAAGTGAAATCGCGAGCAGGATGACGTCACGTGTCATGTCAATCATACTTACACAGGCCAAACATAATTAACCAACGATTAGCTAGTAAATTATCTTGATTTAACATAATTGTTTGTTTATTACACCTGATGTTAAATGTTGAAAGTGTTGTGTAGTTATGGTAATTAAAATCTGTGTGAAACAATATCCAGGCTAGGAAAGGATGAGGTGACGTTTACAATCGGCATAAGTGCAAAATTGACAGGTTTACATTGTTTCTTCATAATAACGACAGCATCTACCATGGTTAGGGTATGAGGTAGTGTTTTGCCTTTCATCCAAACCCAGCGGACGACAGTCACAGAAATCATAAAAAGATAGGTTTTTTAGAGGCATTTAGAAGTTGATGGTTATAAATAATGTAAGAAGGATGTCATCCTAATATAAAACAAGGCGTTGCGATCCATATTTGCCTGATATCGTTCCAGTAGCAGAAAATAGAGTGATTTCTGTCACTAACTTTGTTCATATATAGATAGGTTTATATGGTGTCCATCGTTTCTACGTCATGGTTAAATATTAAGCAAACATTCTGGTTTTAAAATCAGCTCTTCATTCATTTATGATAAACCTTGGTGGAATGTATTCGTGAATTGTTCAGAGTGTTTGGCATATACTATAGTTTACACCGAATACTACTAAATCTTAAAATGCATGCAGAACTGGGCAAAGTGCCTAATCTAAATCCACATTAGCCCATGTTCATAAGATGACGTTATTTAGTGTACGATGAATAATGTCCTGAAAGTATGTAAAGTGTAACGAGGAGAATATCAACTAACAGTCAATGACCGGTAACTGGATATACATATCAGATGTCATTCATTCCAGATTGTCGTTTTAGGGTCGCTTCCCTGATATGGATTTCGCGGCCCTTCAAATCACGTCATTTTATTTTTTCATAATATTTACATTTTTGTTGTGTTCAGTGCCATGTGCCATATTTAATAAATATATAATTTAAAAATAAAAGATATATAACAGTAGGTAATAAGCTAGATGATGTAGCTATTAGGTCCGTTTATAAAGTTTCAAGAATGAATGTTTTCATTTAAGAAATTTGTTGCAGTCATATACTGTCTTATTTAAGTACGGTTTAAAGTTGAACATTGTCAAGGCCACAACAGTTGTTTAATACAGTATAGAAGAGCAATTGTCCTGACATGACGTAAACATATAGCACATGTGTTACCGCAAAACAACCTTGTAGAAACCATATGTTTAGTTTTTTTTTTCAACTAAAATGTTTGTTACTGAAGTTTTTATAGTGTTATTTTGTTTAGGCCAGAATCAGAGGTTGGCTTTTCACAGTGACAGAATTCACTTTCCTATTTTATTTAAACATTTCTGAAATATAACTGACGATTAGTTGCGTAGTTTACTTTAAATCCTCCGCACAACGTACCGTGTGCAGATGGCGAAGCTTTTGTGTGCCATTCCCACTATCACTCTTCGTCAGAAATATATCAGAATTATAAAATAAAATAGTGACTTCACGTAGGATTACACGCAGCGATGACATGTTGATTGTAAAGGTGAACGGAGTCATAAATTATTACAAAAATCGGCGAGTCGTAGGCTATGTAACAAATATGCTGATAGGATAAAAATCGGTCAGTCGTATATAACAAATGTTCCGCTGTGTTATTGTGTCATTGGATAAGATAGTTTGTTACAATACGAGCTCGACCCCCATAAAGTTAGTTTTTAAAAGCATACAGATCCCGTCACTACAGTTCAGTGAATAGGCATATAACATAACCAACAGGCTTTACTATGAAATAATTCTAACATATCGGATTACAAAGGAGGCTAGTCTTTAACATTCTACCTAGCTCGTGTACTAAAATACAAAAATCGGATAGGCCTTTACATCTCTCTTCATTTACACAATAGCAAACATCGGATAATGATAGAGATACACAGAATAAAAGTATTAATATTTCAACTAAAAAGAAGCATCATATATTATTACATTAAATACACGTATTAATTTTATTGACGCAACTAGCTAACAAGTTATAAGAAAGATACACCCGTAGGGTCTTGCTGTTGTTTCATTTTGCCAATACTACACACATTAAAAGACTATGCAATTTATCGTGTATATAATTTACCCAGCTCGTTTGGAATAATTTATGGTCATGTGCTTAGGGTGATTTCGCCGGTGTTTAATTACGTAGTCAACTTGTACTTACCGTTAACAACAAGGCAGATGTGAGAAAACTCCCCAACGTAATCCGAGCCATTGTGAATTTAGTTATAGAGAATTATAAAAATGTACACTAGAAATGTTAAATATAACCGAGTTGAAAAATAACACTGAGACTACACGGCCAAAAAGGTCCCGGTACGTCCCTTTAACAAGTTTAGGGGTAACAAACACACCGCCGAAGCCCCTGACTATAAGGTCTTCTCGATTCACGTTTTGAAAAGAGGTCGCCTGCAAGCCGGTAAAATCCTTCTAAAATTATACGCTGGCCAATGGACCGTAACGGTAAATCCTTTTCACACTGTATTTGACCTTTACAGTCGATCTTTTTTCCAGATGACAAATTTTCCACCTTGATGTTAAAAACCCACAGTTTGTCTAAATTTCTGTTGTAACGTTTCACTTGTTTAAGGTCGCCCGTTTTCGTTACAGATTTTTCGACAAATGCGTTAAGCAGTCCCTTTTTGATGGAGAGCCACTGCGATACTGTCTAGCGGAGTGAGGTACACAAAAGTTATAACTTCGCTGACGCCGACCAATGAAAACGCGTATGAAAAAAAAAATGAAAGCGAGCAGACGACGACAAAATTGGTTGAGACAAGTCACGTGACGTTGATTGATCGCTCAGCGAGGCTAACTGTCGGTGGATGGTAATATGGCAGCCAGCTCAGAATGTAGCTCTAAATTTAGCCGTCATTGATAGTGACCCCCATAATTTCAGTAAACCCGCCCTCATGTTTACACCAAATGTACTTCATGGAGGATAAAAAATGTGACGGAAGGTGTGTTTAACGAGGTCCGAAAAAGTTCGGTTCCGCTCCGCAGTTTTTATTGCGCTGTTGACTTTATGGTTAAATTTTGCGCTGGTAGATCTCAGTGAGCGATATAGCATTCCCGGGTCAATGTCAATCAATTACTTACTTCATTCATAAAATACCCCTCACGTCTACTTCTGGAAAGGGCGTTGAAGCCGAAGATCAGCAAACTAACTCGGAATGTTAACTGCTTTCAAAAGTCTATAGTGATAAAAAAAATCTCTGGTGGAAAAAAATACGTTGACTGGAAAGAGCTATAAGATTGTTAAAAGTTGGGCGGCGGAAAGCGCTAACTAACATATTGATGAGATGAACATGGACATTTTTTTCAATTACAAAATACGTACCATGCTGTGCGGGGCGGG
>JAVFBY010148891.1:0-11524 GCA_034781015.1 Tonicella lineata
GCTGACACACCAACTTAACATCGTCTCAGACCCACGACCTCCACTGGTTGCTGACACATCAACTTAACATCATCTCAGACCCACGACCTCTACTGGTTGCTGACACACCAACTTAACATCGTCTCAGGCCCACGACCTCCACTGGTTGCTGACATACCAACTTAACATCATCTCAGTCCCACAACCTCCACTGGTTGCTGACATACCAACTTAACATCATCTCAGACCCACAACCTCCACTGGTTGCTGACACACCAACTTAACATAGTCTCAGACCCACGACCTCCACTGGTTGCTGACACACCAACTTAACATCATCTCAGACCCACGACCTCTACTGGTTGCTGACACACCAACTTAACATCAACTCAGTCCCACAACCTCCACTTGTTGCTGACACACCAACTTAACATCATGTCAGACCTATTACCACTATTAGTTGCTGACACACCAACTTAACATCATCTCAGACCAAGGCCCCAGGTCCTGTATGCTCCATTGTGAACACTCTAAACCACTCTGTGTCATGCATATAGAGGCCCCTGTATGCTCTATTGTGAACACTCTAGACCACTCTGTCATGCATATAGAGGCCCCTGTATGCTCTATAGTGAACACTCTAGTCTCTAGACCATTCTGCCATGCATATAGAGGCCCCTGTATGCTCTATAGTGAACACTCTAGACCGTTCTGCCATGCATATACATGTATGCCCTGTACGCTATTGTGGACACTCTATGCCATTCTGGCATGCATATAGAGGCTCCTGTATGCTCTATAGTGAACACTCTATAACACTCCATACTTATGGAGGCCCCTGTACGCTCTATAGTGAACACTCTAGACCATATATGTGCATTTAGACTTGAAACAATTTAAAGTCTATTTAATTTGGGATCATATATGTACATATTTATAAAAGCACAGAGAAATTTATCCTTTAGTTTGTGTTGCATAGTTATTTAACTTTAAGGATGGTTTTAATACATATTCGGGATATACTGTTGTCTAAATTCTGACAGTTTGTTTTTTATAGTAGTATATTTATATAATTGTTTTATATTCCACCTCATTATTCATTAACATTTCATAGCAAAAAGGCTCCATGATAAACGAAACATTTTTATGCTGGAGCCACGGTGTACATTTTTTAGGTATGTTTTAATGTGACTTTAATCAATATTATTATTAAAACACGAACACTCTATGGATATTCAACTTCTTCATATATTTTTTGTTGAAAATCCATAGAGTGTTCGTGTTTTAGTATCAGTATCCAGCTTCTAAATGACAATCAAAGATCAATTCTATTGTTGAATTGGATTATTTATTTAGGCTAATAAACTGACTTTTTTATGTTGTCACATTCCGTTCCAGTTTATCATGGCTGATCTAAGATCTCCAAGTCTTATCTCTACTAAACCCTGGTACCCAGCCAGCTCTCTGAATAATGGGCAAATATTGACTCTCTAAAGAGTACATGCAGCTCTGTGCACCAGACAAAATACTACATGGGACAGCTAAATAGAAGATTTGTGGGCTTAGTTATGGGTATATCTGTTAGGGTCAGGGTATATTTGTCAGCCCCTCAATAGGGTGTTTGGGGTAGTTCCTGGCACAAAGCAGTACTTCTTTATCTCCCAGAGTTTTAAATCTATTCTTCATATCATGTAATTAACAAAGACTCTCTGGTAATGGAATGTCGAATGATAACCTATTGACAAGTCAAAGATTCAAGATCAATAGCTGATTAATGTAGTCATTGAATTTGACGTTACACCACACTTTTGGCAAATTTTCAACTGGATGCTAGCTCATTGTGAGCAGTACCGGTACTTGAGTCAGTAATGCTACAGTAGAAACAAGGTTCTGGGTAAGGTGTGCTAATGGATTTCTATTATATTTTCTAGGCAGACCAGCATGTGATCCCCAGACTTACCATCTTAACACATGTTCCTGGGTTCTGCAGATGACTAGTAATGTGAGAATGTGCAAGAAAAGCTGTTTGCTGCCTTATTCCTGGGTACGGGCATTTCACAATCTTCCTACTGCAAGAAACTTGCATTGAGTACATTCATTTCTCAGTGGAGCATTTACCTATAACATTTCACATGTTTTTAGTTGGGTTGGTGTTTACTGTTGTAGTACACTGACTGGCCTATAAGCGAAATAGCAATGAGCATGGCGTTTATTCAATGAATCAATGAAGGGTAGAAATGTCCTGTGACTAGAGGCCAATAATCACAGACGATCAATGCCTGTATGGATTAGTTTGTAATTCTGCAATAGCACAAGAAAAAACATTAACAATATGCAAAGAAACCTCATCTGGATTTTTGGGTCCATAAATTATGGGGAGGTGGGCGGGGGATCAATGGTATCCTATATTCTGATTTTGATCGCTTTAGTCCACTTTTTTTAGGCAAATTGTCTAATTTTATATTTTGGCATTCATTACCCTCAGTGTCGTCAAAAGAAAGGTCATATTTTGGTTCCTAAAAGGCCTAACATTGATTAAATTGAAATGATCACCTGCTTAAATCTGTCCTAATGACCTCAGGTTAGTCCCCTTCTATAGTTAGTTACAGCTTTAAAGACTTAATTCATCAAAAGTGGCAGGTTAATTAATGTGATTAGTCTTATTCTGTGGATAACCGTCAAGGTATGTTGCATTTGTAGCTCTGTCAGGTGCATTAAGTAGCTCGGTCAAGGTGCATTAGCCATATTCAGCCTTCTCTTTCCTTTCTAAATGTGTTGCAGATTTTCAAATTCTATGATGACCATGATGGTCATTTGCTTGTTTCTATAACTGTAATTAAAGTAGCCAACAGAGCAACCCTTCAATCATCACCACACCTGGATAAACTCTTAATTACAGGTAATATAAATGTTACCTGAGGCTAGGTCATTAATGGGCTGCTCAGATAAACGGGACACTGAGTGCCTCTTTGAATGGCATTTAGTCCAACATTACATAAACTTTACAGGTAGCAACTCCTAGTTTTATTGTCATTGTTTTTTACCTGTAGTGTTCTCAAAAGGCTTACATATTTGACCTGTTCTGTATGCCCTTGGGTGGTCAGTTTTACCTTCATTTTCCACTAATGGGAATCACTTTTACCTGTGGTGTCCACTAATTGGCCAGTTTACCTGTTGACTAAAGTGACACCTGTTTGAGGTAGATCTACCACCTGAGGTGTCTTTGAGGCCCCCTCTACCTGTGTGATCAATCATTTACCTGAGCTTGTCATGCTGTGAGGATCATCAATGTCTCACATCAACTGATAAAGATCATTAACCCACCTTAAAGAAACAATCCCTGCTATACCTCCCATTAGATCCATAACCTCTCCTAACTGATTAACACACAATGAAGTTGGGCTTGTCCTTTGTATTTTATCCGAATCGATTGCATTTTCATCCAAATTATGTGATTTAACACCTGTGACTAAATATCTCTTCAAACCTGAATTGATGAGCAATGATTTAATCTTATATTAGTATGTATTCTTGTCTAAAGAATCTAAAAAACTGTTATATCTTTATCTTGATTTATTTCTTTAAGTATAGGCTTATTACTGAAAGGTCAATTACATAAGATGTCATAGAATGTGAGCTGTCACAATAGAACTTATCTGTGAGGCAAAACTCAGATGCTGTGCAGTCTACGTCACATGAAACATATAAGGGTTCTTAGAAACCTCATTGCGGTTGATGTGTGTCAATCAATCAATCATACTTCAGGTTAATTTAATAATAGACTTCTGGTTATAGATATGTAATACTGTGTTCATCAGATTTAAAAAGGTTAATTGTGGCATGATTGCTCGTAAATAACCTATAACACCTAGCAGTTCGGACAGAGAATTAGGCTTTACCACAGGGGGTCTTACAAGTTATTTCTATGAGACTGTCCTAAAATTAGAGTGTCCCAACTGCTAGAAGTTATAAGGTATTGTGTTATGTAACCTTTAATGTTCAATTAATGCATTGTAAATTAATGTGCAGAATTAAAAGTGGAGATATAAATTTGTGGATACCTATTTTACTCAATCATAAATTAACATTAGGCAAAAAGATGTTTTTCTGAAGTGGATACGCTGGAGCTCAAATTATTGTGTATGATGTGTAAATTGATGGAACTTTTCTCTATTCTATCCGTCTGTTTTCTTTATTGTAATAGTTTTCTCAAGTAAGAATTGTTCAGATGACTTTATGTTCTGTCTACAGGAATGTTTGGATCAGATACGGGGAATGTTTGAAACAGGCACGGGGTATGTTTGGATCAGGTTGCCGATGCTTATTATTGTGACACCTGGCTGCTTGTTGTCTATAATTGTGGTCAGTAGCAGTGTATTGTGGTCAGAATAAAGATGTCAATATCAAAACTGCCCCGTGTCCACTCCCCACTCCTCCCCGTTAAACATCATTAACCAGTGCCCATTGATAGAGGTCTGCTTTACCTGTACGCCCCGTGGGGCCCCTTGTACCCGAGAGTCACATTACAACAATGGAGACTGGAGCTGTTGTATGATAGCTCACAGTAAAGGGATTACCAATGTTTTCTGTCAGGTACACGGTTTTCCTCTGCATTTATTTCAGGAATACAAAGAGAAAATACCACCAACAAGCTTTTATTCAAGTATTGTTACTGATTTGTTCAGTCAAGCGGTGTTCAGTTTGTTGTGTAAGGATTTCAGTCGACAAGATCAGGACCTTCTAAAAATATTATTGCTGATGGGAAGTCTGTTCGAATGATCATAGAACACAACAAGGATTGATACAAATTATATTTAATAATATATTAAAATACAGTAAATTCCATAAAACATTATTTTACATTTGCTGTAAATACAATTATTTTTAGAATTTGCATTAACCATGCAAATCTAGAATGATCCTAGTTAGGGCCGTGTTTGCACCATGTTTGTGTTTATACTCTCTTGATGATAATATAGTTTTTCTTTTTACCGTTGTGTTTTTCAAAATTCTGACAGAGAAATACATAATAAGCGATATATAGTCCATTGAAAACTTGTCTCTGAGAGTTAATAAAGAACATGATGATTTGTCATTTTTGACTACCCTGTGCCAGTGTGATCCTCAAATATATATATACTCCACCAAGTTTCTGGCCAGCAGCCAGAGGCTACTCTAAATAGCCCTTTACACATTCACTTATAGGTTTTATAGTGTATTGGCCAGTTAAAGACTAACAGTCCATGATCACCTGCCAAGGTATGTTCTATAAGTCGTTAAGTACATGTGGTCAGTCTAATGATGAATGGTGATGCATGGAGAGACAGTTGATCCAGCGCTGACCACTGATTAGTGTCGTGACTGTATTAGCAGGGACAAGCACCCATCACTAAAACAATAAGTAGATACTCTGGTGTTTTATAACTAGCCTATTGTCTTAAAACTGATTGACTTTTTGAACTGTACCGATACATGTATGCCTACACTAACATAAAAGGCAAAACCACGCTAATTTGTCAAACTTCTTTTTTTTATTGAAAATACTTAAAGCCAAATGACTTGATGCTTAAAACTTTAATGATATTGAACTCTTTTCATTGGAATGACTATCCTTTTTTAAGTCATGACAAAGTTCTGATAAATGATACCTAGGGACTTTAATTAATGCTCTCCCCTTGGATTATTTCATTGTATGGTATTCATAAATATTATTTTATATTAAGGGATTTAGTACATCTAATTTCCACCAATAGCCTGCTCTATGTGATTTCAATGTGTATTCTTCGTAGACTAAGAGACTGGCTATGTTAGTTGTGGTAACATCCTTTGAGGGGAGCTTTAGTTCTCAACGTCTTCTTGCCCTGTGACAGGTAAATGTCCCTGCTCTTCCATTCACCAGTGACCAGTTCAAGTCAATGTTTGGAGTGGCCTTAACAAAAGTCAGTCTATAGTCCCCACTGTTACACACCTTACTGTCAGTATTTACCTGGCAGCTAACATTGCAGTTAAGGTAATATTGACTGTCCAGTGTTAAGAGACTTCTTTTACCTGACCAGATCAGATGTTGTCAGTGACCATTGTCACCTGGATTAGATCCACCTTAATACAGATCACAGGTGTAAAATCATCTACCTTTTAAGTCACTAATACCCTGCCTTAGCTTTACATAATAGTGTATGGTTAGCTACACCCAGATTAGCAAGATAATGATGACCATTTCCTGATCGCTAAGGATAATCCCTCTTTAATAATCCTTGCCATTCTTTGAAAGCATGTGCTAATTCTTTGATGTCTAGAGCAAATCATCAACACAACATCAATACGACAACAAAAACTTCTGAAGAAAACCTGAAAGTTATCTTGTTCCTCAGATAGGCTTGTTGCTTAGCCTTGTTCCCTATCATTTCTTTTTAAGTCCTTGCTCATATTTTTTAGTTAAAACTTTTGAACCCGAAATCACATTGTTTGATCTGCCGATTCGGGTGTCTTCCTTGTACTAAATCCGCAAGGGATTTATAGCCATACTCTTAGGCCTAGGTTCCTTTTTGTTTGTATCTTACTGAACTGTCCAGGGGTGAGTTGTTCAAAAGTGTATTAGCTTTAATCAGACTTAAATGAACACGGTCACAAAGAAACTCCATTGTGACGTGACGTCATGCAACAATGGTTTTTACCGTTTAAAGTTAATACATTTTTAAACAACCAGCCCCTGGTCCTTAAACAATGTTTAATACTTGTTGGTCCTTGGTTTGCTTGACTGTGTAGAGGATAGAATCTTGGCCCATGAACTTCTCTTTTACCAAACCCTTAATTCTTACATCTTATTTGGTTCAGGCAGGTGTCCTGGTCCTCATCAGGAAGCCTATTTGTTGTCATATCCTGTCTATGATGTTGCCGGTGACTTCAAAGGTGTAAGTTTCTTCCACCCATTTGACGGTATGTTATATTGGGCAAATACCCCTGAGCAGGGCATTTAAACCAATCAATCAATCTTTGGTGCCAATTTGAGGTTGTTGAATAAGTCATTAAGCTGCTATTGAACCTATGAGAACATCACTCTTTAATCGTTTCATGTGTTACATGTAGAAGAGTCGTTGGCGTCAAGGGAGATTTTATTCTCTCATTGGGCTGGCACAGCATCTTGAGTACAGCGTTTATACAATTCTAACAAGCAAACTGGATGATCGAGGGATTAGAACCTTGTCTCATAGTCTTTGTTCTATGGGTGTTCTGTAGGCTACAGAACGCCCATAGGGTGTCGTTAACTGGATATTCCAGTGGCTAGAACCCCGTCCCAAATTCAGTGTTTTGAGACTTTGAGTGGCTTTCACTGGATACCTGTAGTTGATAAACTAGAACATGATTTGAACTCTTTGAACTAGGAGTTAGGATGTGCCTCTACTGGAATGTTCAGGGACAAAACTACATGTACAAAACATTTTCAGACAGAAACCATAACTCTAAATTCAAACTTTTTGACTATTAACTGTTTTTTATTAAAGGCCTATTGATTTACACATTAATGATTCTAAAAAAGTTTTTTTTAGAAGAACAATAACGCCTAAATATTAAATGTGTAAACTACCAATGGAGATACTGACTTGTATCCTTAGTGGAAAAGAGGAATATACCCCCAGGGCTAGAACCTTAGCTTGTATTCTTTGGTTTGTAGTCTTAATGTGCCTCTTTGTTTGATGGTCCAGGGGCTATACCATTTTCATATTCAGATACCTTTTCATGGAAATTTACTTCAGTGTTAGATGAAAAGTGCTGTAAAAGACTATTCCTTTTTGATAACAGTCATTACATCTGTTTTTTGTCATTAAGTGACTTTCATTGAGAGTGGGAGACTGATTATTCTAATAGGGTGTTATTTGTAATGGCGGAGTGCTGGCATCTCCGCAGGTTTCCACTGGTGGAATTTACACAATCTTTATTGGTTAATCTGTAGAGAAACGAGTAATCAATAACATGAAGTGTTTACCGAAAGGATCTGCAAGCTCTGATCAACCTCTTAAGGGGCCCTTAATAACCAGATCTAATTACCCACCGTCTTCGCCTCTGTTGACAGTTTGTCTGTGTACCCTTGAGTTTGTGCCATTTTAAGATGGTATCGGTAAAGGGTGCCTGGGTTACCTCAGGGTTCAGATCAGGGGAGATAATGGTGTGGCCCCCTCTTCACACTATCACATCAATGCCTTCAGATTCATTACATCACCATCAAATTCTTTATGGACAGAGATGGAGTTTCTTTATAAAACATTTACACAGAACCAAAATCAATCTGGCCTAATGCAAAATTGATGCATTTTGCTTTTTTTTAATGGAGTCTTATTCCCTTGAGGCGTTTTCACTGTTAGAATTCCAATGAAACTTGAAGCATTTTCTTTATCGTAAAGACAGTAAATGATAGGATTTTATTTTTTTAGGCACACATTTCAGTTTAATCATCTTGTGCGTCAAATTTTTTGGCTTACACTGAAATTGCTGGAGGCATTTGAATTACATTGAGTTAGGAATATAATTTTGTTTTTGTTAAAAGGATAAAAGAAAAGGCAGTGGATGAGCTTTTCTAAATAAAGATCAGTGAATCTGATTGACATTTAAATGAAGAGTTATAGGTAATATTCATAATATGTCTATAGACAAGAGGGCTTCTAAAATCATTTAATATGAAACTCTAGTCATCTGAAAATCTGATATTTATCTTTTGAAATATTTAGCTTGAAATGTTTGGAGCTGAAAGTTTTTTAGCCTTAGGCCATGACCATAGATAACTCTGTTATACATGCTCTTGCTGGACTTAAATCATCAATCATCTCAGTGATTAATGTATTTGTACCTGTATGACAGCTTATTACAATACAATAGTCCAAGTCGTCTGTTAAACTTGACTGAATGTATGACGCCGGTGTGTACCACATGGCGACTATATGGTATCATTGTACAGGATTGAAATACAAATCTAGGCCAACTATATTTTTACTATAAAGGTCTATAAGAATAACTACTATAAAGAAGATATTTACAAACTTACAGACATATTTATTTCTGTCTATATTCTGTATATATGTTTCTATATATACATGTATTATATATTTGTTAAAAGTGTCTTTGTAGGTCTAAACTATCTCAGATCTATGTCTGTAACATTTTGATTTTTTTTTAAATTTGTTTCTTATGATAAAAAGTTAGCAGACATACATACTGTGATTTATGTTCAAATGTACCTGTACATAATATATATATTTGTTTATTTTTTCTTTTGAAATCTACCTTACTACTCCCATACCATTCTGAGTACAGTACCAGTTTGATTTATGGTTTTGAAAATACATAATATTTTTGTTTAATGAGATGATGTCTACTCAGGAAAAGAAAGCTGTCTCTAAATCTAATTTTGCAGACATCTTTATCTGTCTAATGGTGCCTTTATTAATAAGCCATCATTTTTTATAGATTTAAAAAAAAAATGTCTGTGGTAAAAAGATTTTATGTTGAATCTTGGGGAATGTATCATAGCTGTAGGTAAAACACAGGTATGTTTATAGAAGTGAGTTGAGAGTGTTTGAAGGCGGCTCTATTAATTGATGTGCTGATTGAAGTGACCAGCGTGGTCATATTAAAGGTGTGAAGGGGAGATTTTATCTGGTCAAAAACACAGGAAGGTTAATTAGCTTTGAGAAAACTGCTCACCTGAGCGGCCTCAGATCGCCAGGTAAACCAGATCTACAGTTTGCTTATAAGCCACTCACTTACTAAAGAATTAAAACCACTTTATATTATAGAGCCTGAAGGTTGAATGAGTGCCCATTGATAAACTCACTATAGTCATTGCAGTCTTTATAAAACTCATGTGCGGCAGGAAGATGAGAAAAGCGACTGGTCATTCAGGCAGACCTGAATAGAAACAGGGAAAGTAATTGTAGCTTAAGATAACATTGAGGCTGATTTATGCCCTTAAGTCTGTCAGAAATCAGTTTACCTGTACTTTATTATAAGTTATTATGATCAATTTAATGACAGGTTTGATAGAGCTTAGACTTTCATAATTTTGAAAGTGCAGCTGTATATAGAATATAAAACATATACAATGTAGCTCTGTGCTTGCTATGTTATATGTAAACATGTATTGTGAATATTTAGAAACACTTGAGTTTTTATCCCCCATCATGTCTATCTGATAGTTCTCTTGTTATAGGCTTCCTGTACTAGTTTTCTGAAGAGCCGCCTTCCTCTATTAATCTGTAGGCCTACCCTTAAGGATTGAGTCGGTTGTCTACCTCTCTCAGTAATTTCATCATGCTTTCTCTGTTTGATGAATTACTTCCAGAATATTTCTGTTTTTTTCTAGTAAGAAAAAAACAATCCAGGAAGTACAGCATTCTTTTTTTCTTTTTTTTTTTTTTCTTTTTTTTTACTTGCCTACGTTTTCATGTTAACTCTGTATCTTACTTGCCAAAGTTTTCATGTCGACCCTATTTCTTACTTGCCTACGTTTTCATGTTTACTCTGTTTCTTTTCATGTTGTATCATTTTGTGTAGTAAATGTCCCCTATGTTTTGAAACTGAAGGATCTTTGATATAATTACCAAGCCTGGAAATAATGGTCATCCTATTTGTAGAGAAACTTTTAAATATTTGCCAAATAATTTATCTTTAGTTATTTTGTTGTTTTATAACTAAAATTGATTTCTGGTATATTAATCCTTCTTTAATTTCTACCTGATTTCAGCAATTAGACCAAACAATAGTCATAGTTAAGACCATGAACTAGGGGATTTATTCAATAAGGTTTTGAATACTTTCCTTCAATTGTATAATAATCTCCATCTGTTTATATAGATGACATAATATGTGAGGATGGTACTAACAATAATAACTTCTCTATGGATAGCATAGCAACCTCTTAATAAACTGGTTACAACGTTTCAATAACATTAACTTAAAAACAGTCTCTAGACTGAGATTGAGATATTATAGCCAATGTATTATAAAGAAGCTGCCATTCAAAGGAAGTTATCCTTGTTAAATAACAGAGGCCGCTATGATCAATCCAATAAAATTTCAGATACTTCTCTTCAATTGCAGGTGGTTGGGCGGGAGCTTCCTGATGCCCTGGTGCCCTCAGAGTTAAGGGGTATCAGAAAGTAGATTTTTTTCTTCTCTTTTTTTGTCTCTTCTTTCATGTTGCCAGTGACATGAATGGTGGGTTCCTCCACCCATGGGGCTGGCACGCCGTCATATAGGTGAAATACCCCTAAGAACGGCGTTAAACCCCAATCAATCAATCAATCTCTTCAATTGTATAATAATCTCAAACTGTTAATATAGATGATCAATATGTGAGGCAATTTAAAAGCGGAGGATGGTATTAACAATAATAACTTCTCTATGGATGGCAACTTCTTAATAAACTGGTTACAATGTTTCAATAGCATTTAGGCCTACTTAAAAACGGTCTCTAAGCTGAGATTGAGATATTATAACCAATACAGGATGATGTATTATAAAGAAGCTGCCATTCATAGGGAGTTATTCTTGT
>JAVFBY010149002.1:0-11524 GCA_034781015.1 Tonicella lineata
ATTACTATAAATTTGACATATAGAAAAATGTAGGCGTATACTGGTTTAGCTTAATTGCTGGACTTAATGCAAATCCAGTGCTTTAGACATATATTTTTTATAGGTTATAAAACAATTTCATGCGGACAATTTTTTTTTTTTTTTTACACAATCCTTAAATAATCCTTACATAATTCCCACTTCTTTATTTTGATTGCTTATAAGGTAATTTATATATTTGACTCGCCTTTGTTAATTACCGGTAAGCACATGTGTAGATAGGTAAGAATAGTAGTTAATGGCAACATTTACTTGAGAACGATCTCTGGAATGAGATTGGAATGTTGTAACTAATTTATTAAGAAGTTGTCATCCATACGGCAGTTATTCTTGTTAATATTTTATTCCGCTCTTAGAAAGACAGTCAAATCCCCAGGGAGGATCATTGCTTGAGGGCATGGTTCCCGTTATAAGATCCCCCGGTTATCTCTCTAATGGTGAGAATGGAGGGACTGCCAGCAGTGACACACGAGTCAGGAAGAGGTATCATATACACGACAAACCGTCCAAGAAATCATCATGCTGTGAGTGAAAGTTTATTTTTTGGAGCAATTTAAAACTTGTTTACTGGTACCTTCGGATCACCTGTAGCCTACTGGGTTTTCTGGATTTCCAACAAATTCTGCAATACCAAGTCGTCAGCATATAGTTGAAATATCATTGAGTAGGCCTTTACGACACTAATCAAGCAAATAAACAAACCAACGGACGAACATACAGTTCTAGGACACTGCTTTGGTCTACTTATACTTTTATTTGATAAATTTAGAGAAACAAAAGACAAGTCTTTGTTGATAGCTTTTCCACTGAATAGTAGAGTAACAATTATATAGGAACGGAGTTCAACGTACATTCATTTCACAGGCACTTGAAATTATGGATTATGGGTTAAAAAAAATAAAACTAATTTGTATAATCAGCTGATGCATATAATATAGATATTATATGCATCAGCTGATTATAGAAATTAATAAAAATGAGTATTATTATTTTATAAACCCATAATCCATAATTTCAAGTGTCTGTGTTTAAAACCGAGAGAAAGGTTATAGCACTGATGTTATTTTGATCTGAGTGAGAAAGGAAGATTCTGTTGTTAGTTTGTCTAATTGTCTCTTGCAAATTGCTTTCTGTGTGACCTCTGGAATTAAGTCTAAAGAGTAGGCCTTTTGGCCCCGTTGTCACATGCACAGTTTTCTTCCACTTTATTAACATAATTATGTTGAAGCTCCACTAACCGCTATACGTAGTGGTAGCTGACAAAATGTAACCACACAATTTATCACTTAAATGTCATTTCCTTACCTAAAATATATAATGGAACGTTTCCCGTCGTTGTAATTTGGACATAATATCGCCTTACTCTGCTATCGTACTATAAGTGTCTGTTGTAATTTGTGGTGAAATAGTTTTAGCCCATTAAGCAGTTAGTGGGCTTTTAAGTAAAGGCGGATGTGTCCAGTTTTGGATAGCAGTTTATTTATCAATCGATGCCTTTTTATGATGGTTACTTTCATGTTGAATAACGCTAGGGACAGTGGTTTGTCAGTTGCTGTTACACCGCTTAACTTATCTGTTTGACATAGATTTACTCCGGAGAAACGTCAGAAGCACCACCCTTTACAGTGGATACCGTTTGGGTCTGGTCCCCGAAACTGTGTTGGATTGAGACTGGCTCAGTTTGAGATGAAAATTGCCTTAATTATGCTACTTCAGAACTTCAGAGTTGTACCCAACGAGAAAACGGTAAATAATTTACAGCGTGAAAACAACGTATAATTCGTTTACTCTGGTGATTGATTTAACGTGCCGCTTGTCAAGCAGTGACCATCGTGTTACCAGTGGTGGGAACTCAGAGGAAAGGAGCCGGCTGAAGCTGGTTCCCAGTTCCAGTTCCTAAGTTGAAGTTGGTTTCCTGTTACGTTTTCAATTGAAAATAGTTCCCGGTTCAATATATGGATTAACTCATTGAATTGATAGATATGTTCAGCAAATATGAAACGTTGGGGCATAACATGAAAAAAATGACACCAACCATTCTGACCACCCGGTGGGATGTACGCATATACCCGTTGGTTTGACACCCTGCTTCATATTACATATTATCTACATACATGTATCACATATTAAATATGCTTTTAGAAACATTTTCTCTAATGAGTGTTACCCTAAATATGATATGAGAGTAAGCCTGTATTATGTACCCGTTAGCCTATCCACCCGCTTCACATTACCGTAAAATTAAATTGAACTTTTTTTTAAAAATCATATATTAAAAATAATTTTAGAATGTTTTCATTCTGAAACTATATAAGCGTGGGATAGAACCCGATACCTTTGTATATGTGTCCGTTTGCCTGACACACCGCTTCATATAACCGTAACATGGAAAACGTTTTTTTAAAAATGATATAGGCCTATCCAATTTAAAAAAAATATATATATTTACTTCTGAGTCCTGACACCTTTAAACTAAGCTACATGTAGACATGATATGACAGAAGGCCTGTATTAAGGTGCACGTGTGTATGTACTCCTTTGCTTGGCACCTCGCTTCGTATTACCGTTAAATGGAATTGAACTGTTTAAAAAAACATGTATTAAATATAATTTTATAATAGTTTCCTTCTGAATCTTTAAAACTAAGCTGGGTGGCACCTTGGATATGATATGACAGTAGGCCTGTGTTAAAGTGCACGGGCGTAGCGTGTACTTAGCATGTACCCGTTCTCCTGACACCGCGCTTCATATTACCGCAAAATGGAATTGAACGTTTTAAAAAAAATTATAATGCATATGTGACCCGGCATAACAAAATGAGTCACAGTGACCCTATTTCCTTCATCATAATTATATTAATCATATTAAGATCACTCACAGAACTACTGAACGGGACATCAGTTACCAACTTCAAACCGCGATATATCAGAGATGAAACGTCATAGACCTATTAGTGATGCATCGTTTTAAAACTGAGATCATTATCTTCTCGATTGTACTAAAACATCAATTAAGAAAATAGGGTCACTGTGACTCATTTTGCTATGCCGGGTCACATATGTACAAAGTGATCTTTGTCACATTATTTTTGTTTAGTACTTTGAATTGATCCATAGAGTGTCACACCAGCTTAACAATAGAGATAGCAATTTAAAGTTGCGGAGAAGAAGTATAATTAAACAAGTGTTATTACCCTTTAAATGCTAGGTCTGAGATCCTGGTTTGAGAGATATCCAGTTTCTCTACATTAGGACAATGCACCAGCATCTTGTAGAGCTACAATAAAAACATGTCTGACTTGTTTTATATGTACAAATTAAATCCATTAAACTTGATCTGAACTGGGATTCAATTCATTAGTACTTTGTGCTATCAGTCCCATTTATGAATAAATTGTAACATTCTGTATGTGCCTTACATACATGTATATAGGAATCTAGAATCATTTAGTATAATTACGTTAATGGATTTGTCATTAATGCTGTTATAAAGTCTCTTTCGGTCTCAGCTTGGCAATTGATTGATTGATTGGGGTTTAAAAGCCGTACTCAGGGGTCTCAGCTTGGCAAAAGCAGCCATCTGCATGTGTGGAAGTTAGAGTTGGGTATCGGCAGTAAAAATCGTATCCCGATATGCTGCTGCGTATCGCAATACATACTGGGGTATACAGCGAGCCAAATTATAAATACCAAAAAACAGTATTTTTACAGCACAAGTCCGACATTGACTATTTAGGCATACTGTTTGTTCTGCCACTGGTATATTTATTCATAATACACTGGGTGATTATGAAACTTATTGTTTATCAAATACGAAAAATGAAATAATAGTCAGATACGCACGTGTATTTAATTTAAACGGTCAAAAATTATTAGCCTCATGGAAAAAAACAAACGTAATGCAGCAAACTGGTTCAAACTAAACCTATAGCGATACTCTATATCGCTGCAACCATACGGCGATATACCGGTAATATCGCCCAACACTAGCTGTAAGTTTGATGAAAAAAATTTCATATAATAAAAACAGTTCTGGCCTTTTGATTTCGACTGCAGGGACATCGACTGCAATGGTGTGGACCTTGGTGAATATCACAGCTCTAGGTCTCTATTTATAGGCTCAGTGTAGGCCTCTTTCAAAGGTCTTAACTGCATACTACTAAACTGAATATGTATACCATGAATATATATACAGTCATGGAGATTTGAGGAGTTGTTTACTTATTGACTGGTTTTCATTATTTAACTACTATGTTGGGAAATGTGTTATAATAGGCATAGTCTGTTCGCAAATCCCTTTTCTTTATCAAGAAAAATATTGTTTTATCATTTTAGCGAATTCATTTGTACTCACTGTTCCATTAGTGATTCCCACACTGTTGGCCAGGCCCAGTGTCTTCACTCCTTTACCTACTTTAGGTAGCACATGCTTGGTCAACCCAGATAACAGATTGGCTTCCTTCTTCAACTACAACCAATAGAGAAGTAACAGCAAATGGTGGGGATAAATCAATGACTAGTAACAGAAAACGGTGTGGATATATTCAAATCGATGACTAGTAACAGAAAATGGTGGGGATATATTCAAATCAATGACTAGCAACAGAAAACGGTGTGGATATATTCAAATCAATGACCATGATGACTAGTAACAGAAAAGGGTGGGGATATATTCAAATCAATGACTAGTAACAGAAAACGGTGTGGATATATTCAAATCATGAAATCAATGACTAGTAACAGAAAATGGGGTGGATATATTCAAATCAATGACTAGTGAGGGAGAAACAACTATACAGCCATCACGTTTTTTTTCTAGTGACCTACATTTCTGACACATAAAATTAAAATAGTCATGTGGTTTCACCATGTTTTTTTAGCACTTCTCAAATGTTTATGAAGTCTTGATAGTTGTATATGAAGTGTTATTAGCATTCATGTTTCTCCTGCATGGTCTCCAATCAATAATATAGATAACACCGAAACTGATTGAATTATTTCTTAAAAATCACTAAAAATACAATAGTCTGAAACTATCTTACTACACACATGTGAACATGTTCAAAGCAATTTTGGAGAAGTTGAGAATGCAAAATGTACTGCAGCAGCTAAGGCTGGAGACAAAAGTATGACCTACATGTACCTCAGAAAAATTAGTTTTATTCAAAAATTAAGCTAAACCTCTGTACATATTCTGTTACTGTAAATGCTTTCTTGTTAAAGCGTTTTTTCTCTCTCGAGGAATTTATCCGAGAAAGTTTTGACCAGTGATAAAAAAAAAACTCAAGTTGTAATATAACTAAAAAGAACTTAAGCAGTTGGTTCTTTATAATTAAAGCCTTGTCTATTGCACGTAATTGTTTTGGTTTAGTAGTTTCAATAATTTACAGAAAATATGCATACAAACAATAAATGATGTCTTATTTGGCATCACAATTTTTTTTATTTTTTGTTTTTTTTAATTGGTGTTTAACGCCGTACTCAAGGGTATTTCATGATATTTATGGTGACGGATTCTCCACTTCTTAGACTATCCTACTTGATATGGTGGAAAACCGGGAAGGAAACCTCGGAAAAACCACCCCTGCTATAGCCTAAGTCACCTATGTGATTCCCTCTGTACCTAAGCAGGTTCACTGGGGGAATCGAACCCGTGCACTACATCGAAGGAGGATCGGTAGTCACGCCAGTCAGACGCTCTAACCACCAAGTCACGGCGCGGACCCATTTTTTTTTATTGTCCTATTTTATTAAGAAAAAGTTCAAATTACAGCTCTATTTGAGGTGAGTTCATATGGGCATTGATTGATTGGGATTTAGCACTGTGAGCAGAGATATTTCCTTTATATGACGGCATGCCAGCTCAATGGGTGAAGGAAACCAACCTGGACATTGATCACTGGCAACATAAAAAAAGAGACGGGACAAGGACAGGAAAAAAACAACAAAACAAACAATTTTGTTTCCTGATGTCCCTTTATAGCTCATACAGAACTTGGACATCAGGAAGCTCCCTCCCACCCACCCGACTGTATGCAAAAGTAAATAAACACAACACAACAGAAATGTGAAACGCTATATGAATGCTGTGCACGTTGAAAACTTAGTCGTCAATATGTTCACTGTTCCAAACATACCAAACCCTGAAGGGGTTATGGGCACTAAATAATTATTAAATGACAAAGCTATTACCCCTGTTTACACAGATCTTCTTAACTGTCTGGACGGAAGTCACCCATGGTAACTTTATTTACACATGCTCTGATTAGAACTCACCTTGTAGATTACTTTTGTGTTGACAGAACACATACCACTGGGCTACCAGTAAGATATTATTCTGTGTTGATTTGTCATTTCTTAGTAATCAGTGTAAAAAACAGCTATTTTGTCATTTTTAAAAATTGTATTATATATGAATCCATAAAAATAACAACAAAGGGAAATGCCTTTGTAGTTAAATCTGCAAAAGTTTATACATACGAATATAAAGACATCTACAGTATTCTACACGACATACAAAAGCAACTTGTCTCAATGAAGTAAAAACACAAAAACAGGGTTATCCCCTCCATGCAAATTTCATTATTTGAATGGTCACCTGTTGACAGTAGTCCTCGTTTTCGCTGCTATCGCTATCCATCGACTCGTCAATGTCAGCATCTTCATCCATCATTGCCCGGCTACACTCCTTCTGTGATAACGGCTCAGGGTCCTCAGGCTCGGCGAGGTCAGGGGAGAATCTCCAGCAACCTGTAACAAGTCAATTCAAACACATCTAATCCGAAGAAAACTGACCTTTATATGAGACAATTAAGGCTGGCTAGCTGTTTCTTTTCTTGAATTGTTTTTAGAATATCTGCAGCCAGACTATGACGAAAAAATCGTATTACGTCACAAACATGATGTAAAGGAACATTTTTTGCCATATTCTGCATTCCATCACTGTATTTGAGGTTGACATGAGGATTTCAGAGAACCGATAGTTCCGCTACCATGGCGGTTCCCAAGCTAAAAAAACTTTGAACCAAAAATATGTTTCCCACAGACAGGAAAAACTAGATATATTCAAAAAAATATAAAATAATAATTTACCCTATTTAGGGGTATTATGTAATTTATAAAGTGTTTTTTAATAGTCCTAATATTGGGATGTATTTGAGTTTGTTTGATTGGTGTTTAACGTCGTACTCAGGGGTATTTCACCTATATGATCACGGATTCTCCACTTCCTAGACAATCCTACTTGATGTGGTGGAAAATCAGGAAGGAAACAACGGAAAACCACCGCTGCTATAGCCTAAGTCACCTATGTGACTCCCTCTGTACCTAAGCACGCCAGTCAGATGCTCTAACCACCAAGCCTCGGTGCTACATGTGATGTGATACTGAACAATGATTCTGAGGAGAAACAATTAAATAAGATACCTTTAGCCCATAGTACAGGGAAGATGTGAGCCCAGAGTTTACTGTCAGCCACCAGCTGACTCCATCTTTTGTCAACACGGCCACACATTCCCAGCTCTTTAGGATTCAAGTAGGAGAGTATTTCCAGGAATAACTCATTGGGCATCAAATCAAAGGGAGAGTGATGTCCCTTGTTGGAGCTCTCTTCTTCATCACATGAACTTTCACCTGTGACAGAAAAGAGTAAAATTTATTTAAGTGGCATAACAACTGGAGTTTTTATCAGTTGCATTTCAAAGGGCAAGACTGTTTATTTCAAGCTTTTAAAGGCGATGATCTGAAAGAACAGAACTAAATATTGCATTGATGGCAAAAAAACGCAAGTAATTTTTTCAAAAAGTGTTTTAATTTTTTTTTTAAGTTGAAAGTCTGATTGATCTGTTGCTATTGACCCAACACTTTTAAGTATGAATCCTAATTACTCTACCTGGATGAGGTCTATTGATTGTAGGTATGTTTGTTTGATTAAGGTTTAAGGCCGTGCTCAGGGATATTTCATCTACATTGTATATGACGGCATGTTTAGTGTATAAAGTGATGCTCTAATTAACTCCACCAGGATGAGGCTGATTGATTAGAGTTTGAAGTGGCCCAAACCAATAATAAAAACTCGTTAAAAACAAACAGGAGTAGATTAACTACTCCAACGAGAGGAGGCCCATAGATAACAGTATTTCACAGTTACAATGTGACTTGAACTTGACAGATATTAGAAGCAGGTTAATGAGAGAGGGGAGTAGATTAGGATGAGGTGGACGTACTGGAGAGTGAATCCTCCACGAGTTTGGCCTCTCCTTCCTCAGCTACCGTCCGCCAGTGTTCCTCTAACACCAGTCTCTTCAATTCTCTCAACTCCTCATATGTAAAATACTTCATCAACAACGGCTGGAACACCTACAGAAAACAATCACTACATGTAGTTAACCTAATTTACAAACTATAAGCTAAAATAACAGATGTCAGATAGAAACAGATGCCAGATAGAAAACATGAAAAAAACATTTTATCAGCAAGAATGATAAAAAAAAAAACTACAATGGGCTTTGAAAGAGAGAACAAAATAGGTGATGGTTTACATCTCTGATTTTGTATTGCGTCTACACAGCACCTTATAGGCGAAGGCCTGACACAGGTTATTGAACCTATTTCAATCATCAAGTGGGTACATGTAGCTAGGCTGGGGAATTAACTCAATTTGAGTCTCATTTTAATGCATCATCTTTAAAAATCTCAATTCAGACTCCATTTCTAATGTTTAAGTACATGTATGATAAAAATATATAGTTGAGCATTAAAAAATGAAAAAAATTCCATGCAAGACACATAAAAACTGAATTCTCTTCATCAAAAACAAGAAGGAAAGCTCACACACACTATCGACGGAGAGGTGATAGTTGAGTTATTAATCACCTCTGACGTCATTTTAGAACCAAGTCAAAACCAGAGTCGCCAAAGGTTTTAAACACCATTCTAATCCGATAAAAATAATACACCGAATCAGGTTCTTGTTGCATCAAAACTGGCTGTTGTTTTACTATGCGAGGGAGAATACGAACTGAGAAGAATAGCCAAAAGAGAGACCTTCTCTTTACATTCTAAATCACGGCGTCATCACACTGTGATGTCATTGCTGGTGTATCCCTCGGGACGCTAACAGTGATGACGCAACAATTGAAATGTCAGTTGCATCAAAAGAGATGGTCATCTTGCTTTCATGACATTTGTCTATACTAGCCGATGATACATTTTTTAAACCGTACAAAAGCCATTAATACGAAAGCAACACATTTATTTTGTGACAACCTGGTACCAAAAACTCTTGTTTAAGTCAGCTAGGGTAAATTTTATTTCTATGGTACGATTAAACATAGGTTTGAGGTACTGTTGAGTTGTTGACGAAGTGAGGATTGTTCAACAGCCATAAACAAGCAGGTGATTGTTGAGATATAATCATTGCTAGACTACCAACTTTGTTATGTATATTTGCACACAGCCCATAATCGATAGAGGGTTAGAATTACAGTGTAGTTACCTCCTCTTCTTCCTTCATGTGAGGGATGAATTGATCGGTGAATTGTTCCAGGGCTTGACGTAACTTGAGGCCGTAATTAATCCTGTCAGCTGATGTCTTCCTGGTGCACCTGTAACCGTCTCTAAACAAGCTCATCATCTCCGTCAGCTGATTGTCTTTGTGACAGTTACAGACTGCCGTGTTTGTGATGGAGAGAGCCCGTAACTTCTGCTTCAGCTTCCTCATGATACATCGGTTCTCAATCTGCTCATGGGCCTTGAACTCTTTAAAAGTCGTGTTGAGATTCTCCAGCAGAGAGGTCATTCTGAAGGCATCATCAAAGTTTGTCTCCGTTAACTGGAAAGGGAACAGACACAAATTGACAAATTATATTTATCTACAAGCAACATCCATTTATATAGGCCTACATGTTTATATACAGGGATTGATTGGCGCTTAACGCCGTACTCAGGGGTACATGTATTTCACCTTTATGATGGCGTGCCAGCCCCATGGGTGGAGGAAACCACCGTTCACGTCATTAGCAACACGAAAGACGAGACAGAACAAGGAAAAAATGGGAATAAAAAAGAACACCAAAAAAAAAAAACCTTCTTCCCGATGCCCCTTAATTCTAAGACCCCCCACGAGGGTAGATCGAGGCTAACAAATTTAGCTTCAATTTTGCACATACCTAAGACGTTTTACATGAAATAAATCGGGAAATTGTTCAGTTCATTAGGGAATATTGCGAAAATAAAATAAAACGCAGTGTTCTGTGTTCAGATAGAAATGTAGGCGGTATGGGTTCCATTGATTTTGTTGATAACGATGCATTAAGGCTATCATGCATGGTTATACCGAAATTTCTCCAACGAAAAATCCATATGGAAATTAAGCAGTGTGGAAGTTTTCAAAAAATTTGCACGTTAAGATTTATTGCTACTACGTGTAGTAATTAATGTAGTTTTAAACTGACAAAACTGCCCCCTTCAATGCCTGAATTTTATAATGATATACTCTGTGCTTGGCAAAGACTTGGCACAGAAACTGAAACTGATGCTACTTTTTAATCAACTTATATGAAACAACCATAATATCACTGTTGGTCGTAAATCATTTTTAAACAATACATGGCATGAACATGGAATTAATTTGGTGATGGATATTTTGACCAAAACGGCAGACAGCTATCAATGCCTGACCTGGATAGGAAATATTTATTTTTATGTAAAAGAAAGGAGTATTATAAAATAATTACAGCAGTTGTGAAATACGTTGGTGCTAATGTTTTTATTAAGAATGCGGAAAAGTCAGCTCCTTAGAACTAAAACGGCTGATTTTAATTACGACAAATGGACAAATATTGATAATACAGTTGGTGTTGAAAATGGAGCCTACCAAACAGCCTACCACTGGATAATATATTTTAAATACTGCAGAATATTGTTCCTTGTAACTTATAATTCTACGAAACCGTTTAAAAATAGATATAACAACTGTTTTCACATACTGGCCCTATAGTTCGACGCGAGTGTTTCTTTTCGCGTATTACCCTCTTCCTCCAACTAAAGTAGGTGATAACAGCTGTATATGGCCGTAGACTCTAATCAGTTTTGTCTAACCAATTTACACCTGGGGTCAATAACTTACATGCACCTATGGCGTCAATCTCGGCATCATTATGTTTAAAACAAATTCTTCACACTATAACTGGTTCACGATTCGATTATATACTTTTCAGCAGGTCAGATGTCTTAGAGTGAAAAGACCACTGAATTTCAACCTTGTTTCAGTATTTTCCAAGTGTATTTGTTAAAATATATGCCTGTATGTCATTGATCCCAAAGTCATTATAAAGGAGAACTAGCTATTTGGAATATCGGTAGTGACGTTTGTTTGTTTGATTGGTGTTTAACGTCGTACTCAGGGGCATTTCACCTATATGACGACGGATTCTCCACTTCTTAGACAATCCTACTTGATATGGTGGAAAACCGGGAAGGAAACC